>JAPTYR010000011.1:16598993-16611292 GCA_029814505.1 Siphamia roseigaster
GGAAAAGAGTAACTGGATTCTTTCAACTGTTGGCCCTGCTTTGAAACTAAATTCTTTCAGTCCTTTGGGAGCGCTTCGATCATCAGTAGGGGCACAGAAACCGTCAGGAATGAATGCCATCCTCCCTTTGCCGTTGTTGGCATTCCAGGCTCAGGAAAGATGCAAGAGTGGCACCGTTACTTTTAAACAAGCCTTCCAGACAGGGACACAGGCGGGGGTGGCGAAGTGAGGCAGGCTTAAAATGCTGCGGACTTAAATAGCTGTGCATATGACCCGTCATGCCTGACCTACACTCTCTTATCACACCGCTGTTCCATAGATATCTGTTCGAATGGTGTGTGTGTGTGTGTGTGTGTGTGTGTGTGTGTGTGTGTGTTGCAGAGGAGCGTGTGTAGCAGGGAAGTTGGTGAGTATGAAAGACGACTCCAGATGCTCCCAGCTGGCTGTTGCCCAGTGAGGCTAATACACTTCTGCCTGCCTAATTAGAGCACACACTCTCTCACACACACATAGTCAACCCCTCCTCACCACTCATGTCCTGCTGTTTCAATGGGTTTATGGTAGGAAGAACATATGCCCCCCCCTGTGTTTTATACAGGACACACATGCAGACAGCTAAACAAACAACCAGGGGCTTAATTACCTCATAAGGGAGGCCAGGGGTGAGAGGAGAAATGCTGATGAGTCACAACAGTAGATTGTAAAAGGATGTGCATAGTGGCATGGCGAAAATGCAGCGCTGTGTTATAAACGCAACACATCTTATGATTTGGATGAAAAGTGGTGACTCAATAGAGGGAGTAATCAGCGAAATGAAATAAGATTGCAAGTAGTGCATGTGTCACACTGACTCTTTTGATATCTCAGCTGCTTCCTGAAACACACACTCAAGAGACCACCCCTAAATTGCCCCACGATTGGAGTTTGTGATTCTGTTTGACAGAATGGCGCATGAAATTATTAGTGTCTAAAGTGGTAGGTCATCAATGCATGCACAGCAATGAAAACTGATTCCGGATGTCATTTTTGCATCTGAGTTTCTTTGCCACGCTGACTGTATTGTTAGGCTGTCGGATAGTAACGCAGCAGACCAGTAGCAAGCACACTGTCAGTCCTTCCTATCAACACTGGCCTCTGTGGCAGCTTGTCTCTGCTACTTTTCTATTGCCCTCTTGGCAAAAGCATGAATCAGCAAATTAAAAATAAATAATAAACAAACACCTCACACCATTTGCAAGCATAAATCGGCTCAGGGAGGCACAAGCTAATAATCTTTACCATAATTTGGAATATTAGAGAGGAGTAGTGAGAGGGTGTCATTAATCACTTAATAATAGTACTATTGAAATGTTAACACTGCATGAATAATCATTTCAATGGGCAGAGTAATAAGGTAAATATACACTCTAAAAAGTAAAATGTGAATCAACTTAAACATTTTTCTTCAATAAGGTCACACATAAGAAAAAAATGAAAATAAAGTTAGTTGAGTGAGCCAAGTTAAATGACAGGGTTAGGATTAATTTAAGTTGGTTCACTTAACTCATTTTTTAGGTGCGACCTACTAAAGATCTTTTTTTTTTTTTTAATTCCGCTTTTTTTGGTTCACTGTAGCAGCATGGGTTAGGGTTAGAGTATTGCAGTGTCAGTGAACTCCGGTCTTCGAGGGCCGGTGTCCTGCATGTTTTAGGTATTTCCCTCTTCCAGCACACCTGGTTCAATTAATGATCAGCTCATCTTCTAGCTCTGCTGGAGCCTGGTAACAATGCAGTGTCTTCCAGGTGTACTGGAAGCAGGGAATATCTAAAACATGCAGGACTGTGGTCCTTGAGGACTGGAGTTGCCCACCCCTGGAGTATTGCATCATGGGTGGTTTGTAGTATTAATGTTGCTAAGCTATAAGTGTATTTTATTCAGTTTATATGGATTCTTATGAGTCAGTTTGCACTAAATGTGTTAGTGGTTAGTCCCCTTTAACCTGCAGGTGCTTTAAATTATTATTTTTTTATTGCTGTGATGAAAGTTCAAATTGTGTTCAACCTGAAATGTTTTTTTATTTATATGAAGTTCATTCATCAGTTCATTATAAATCTATGGTGAGACAAATTATGCTAATTAACTGGATAATTAATGTGAAAGCATTGTGAAGTATTAACAATATTTTAATACCAAAATACAGATCAGTCATGGATAGATTGGTTTCAGTACAAATACTGTTTAACTGTGCAAATAGAGAAATCTATCAGCTATTTAAGTCTTCAGACTGTGATCTAGATCATAGATTGCGGTAAAAAAAAAAATAAAAAAAATGATATGATCTTTTTTGTCAGATCAACCAGATAAAGGAGTTACATCCATATTTGAACAAAATCACTTCAGCTGACTTTGACTATCTGTTTATTTTGTTTCATCGTATTATCAGTGAAATTTATTCTTAACTTGGATGAATCATAATTAAATTCCCTGTATTAAAGCAGTTTGAAAAGAATAATTAGACAACCTACATATACAGTATATTGCACTAAATATTACATAGAAGCAGAGATACAAATCCACCAAAGGGGGTTCTAGTGTGTTTGAACATCACATTCCAAGTCATGTCTGACCACAGAACAAGGTCTAAAAGGGTAAACGATAGCCTGAGAACAACACACACAGAAGCAGTGCCAAATGAGGACATGGTGTGGGGGAGGGAGGTTCAGGCCAGTGGAGTAACAGAGGAAGAGATCCCAAGGTCAGTGTTCTGGGTCTGCTGCAGATGAGGGAAGAGCGATGGTGTGGACAGATGTCAAAAGTGATAAGCGTCAGGCGTGACAAGCCCCAGCTTGGCTATCAGTTACTACTCAAAGCCTGGGGTCGGGCCGGTGCCAAGACAATGCCAACGCCTCTCTGTGACGATCAGTGCCTCCGGAGGTTGTGCAAAATGGCTGCCGCCATGCCAACGCATTATTACGAGTCACTGGCTTTACAATTTTTTATTTATTTATTTTTTTCTCTCAAAGGAAGTGCCATCTGTGAGTGACAGCGGGGCCTCAGCCATTTATTTTGAATGCAGTAAACAAAGCTGCCATTTTTGCATTTTGAGGGTCTAGATGCTTGCATATTACCACCGGCAAGGCTGTTTGTTGTCATGAGAGATATTAACAGCAGTGTGATCTATATCCTTTCTCCATCTCCATTTATCTAGTCGAATCCATGCTCTCTTATAAGCATCAGTCAAGCAGCAGGACAAAATAAATCCTCATTTTCACATTTGAGAGCAGGCTGGACAAAAATCCAATACTCAGGAGAGTGCTTGGTCTTGGTTTAAGCACAACAGCTCACAAGAAGAGAAGGGGGCATTGGGAAATAAATCAATATCAAGCCATTTATTATCATATTCTGTGGTCATTGATAATCTGTCAAACAATGTATTTCAAAGTCTGAAATGCCTACCAAAATCATTTTCCAAAGAACTTTCTCTACATCCAAAACAAATAATGAATAACTCGCAAATCGATACAGCGTGCTTTATTGAGCTCACATGCTTGACTTGAGTCTGGCACCTGGCCCAATTGTTTTTCATTTGCCAGATATCCTCCTCCCTGCCTCCTTTGTTCTGCTTTGTTCAAGCTAAATAATAACAAAAGGACCTAGAATGATGTGCATATGCACTGGGTTTGGCATGAACCACAGATGAATGAGTATATCTTTTTTAGGGACAATAAAGCTCAGTGCACCTCATCAGTCCGACCGAATCACATGACGATAGAATAAAAACAAACCCACTTTTAGCAGACTGATTTGACTGTTTGAGTATACAGAGGCTCAGCAGTGTGAATCCAAAACATCCGGCACACTTGATCAGGGCCTCTCAATGGGCCTCGCATTTCTCATTGGAATCAGCCTTGGCAGTGCTGGATCGACCCGGGTCACACCCCGCTGTTCTACTGAGTGGGGCTGAATAAAATCATCGCAAGCAGACTGAGAGCTCGCCAGGGTAGGGTCAACCATTCTGACCGCCACCGGGAGGCCAGGCCCCATCTTCCTGCAAAAACATTGGCCAAAAAGCGCCTGTATCAGCAGGATGCTAACAGTACAACTGGAGGAGCGGTTCCGCTAAGAAATTTTGATTGACAAGCGAAAGTAGCATTTTGTGCAGTATTTGACAGGGACGTAGCTCTTTGAGGAGGCCTTCTTTCTAACACAATTGGATAAAAGCCAAATCAGTTACAATATGCTACACAGAAGCAAAGAATATGCTGAGAACTAAACAAGAAAGCAGTTGCCTTGTTTCACTTCTTCCTTGTCCTGTCACTTAGATGCAGCCCAGGCATTACTGTTTGCCTAAGCATGTGCAAGTGACTACCAATCCTCCCTGAACTACTCAACTCCCTCGTCTGAGGGTCCCTTTTGGGTCACGGCCTTGGTGTCACATGCCAGTGGACGAGAAGGGGGTATTGATTACCAATAAACTCATTAAGAACTAAGGACTTTCTGCACAGACACAACTATTTGTTTCTGTCAGTAGCAGAGCTTAGCAGTCAAATTGCTTTCACTGTTTCAGTTCAATCTTTTGCCCTCTTGAACTCATTGTTTCACAAATGAGCCATGACACCATGGCATGATGAATAATTGATCATCAACTACCCCTCACTACATACTCGCTTGCAATGAGACGACTGAAACAGGCATCGTTTTGTGAAAGGTTGGCACTGGTTTGTTATACTGGAACACTAGCCGTTGTTTTACAGAATGGCTGCTTGACAAAAAAAAAAAAAAAAGTCATCTCGTATCATCTCCTCTTGTGTCATGCATCTGATATCCTCGGTGTTTTCTGGCAGCTGACCATAACTGCTCCCTCCCTCTACGTTTTGATTGATGATAATGTAAAGCCTCAGAGCTATCTGGCACATGAAAGCGAGTGTAATTTGTATCTTCTGAGTGAACATAAAGAGACTATTAATGTACATTTGACATCACATTTTTTTTCTTTATTTATTTCCACATCTTCTTCTCAGAAGGCAGCAGAGGTGGCTTCTGTTCCATAACAAACATCTTATACAGGGAAGTTCCCAGTAGCATTCATGATCTAAGACAGCCATTTCGTTTCTGCCTTTGAAGCACTGCTTGGGAAAACCTATGTGCTGAACCCAGGATGCAGGGAATTAAACAAACCCAGCATATCAATGATAAACTGCCTAGTCGGTGCCCCTTTGCACCCACTACGACGCCCCTGCTCTTCAGGCCCTGCAAAGGATGTGCCTGAAGATCGAGATACCACAGAGGACGTGGACCACTACTGTTATCGCAGCTCTGCCATTAATAAGATCGCCCGGTGGCTTGTGTCCCAAGGTTTGCTAGTCTGTGTTATCATGCTTCGGGACAATCTAAAATGAAACAGCATTGGAAATATGGCGCCACTGTGACAGGGGGTAAAATGGGAAGAAATGTGATGGGCCATGGTGTCAGTGTGGTTAATCGAAAATAATGTCCAGCAATTTATAGTTGCTGTCCTGACCAGCACTGGATGTACTGATACAGGAGATCGAATTTTAATGTGTACATTCCATCAATTCATACAGGCTACTGATGTTTAGGGCCCAAGCTAACAGCACATGAATCTATAGAGGTTATCATAGGGTGGTAATAAACTAGGGAACACTCAAAAACAATGTCGTCGACTGGACAGTTGCTGCATTTATGCATTTGTATGTGTGTACTGTATATACAAGTAAAAATAATAGAACCTTGTTTAAGATTATAGCGATTTGTCAACAACTTTGATTTCTACCTGCAGCCATTGTCATAAATAAACTGCACAGGGAGAAGAAAGAGGGAAGCTCATGGGAGATGCAAATGAAGGCCACCTGCTGCGGCGCTGGGACCATGGGGAACCACAATAGCCCTTCAGGATTTCTCCTCATTTGACAAGAGGCTATCTAATTTCACATCCTCCCTTGTTCTTCTAACTGTGCTCCCCTGCTGTATGACACTTACGATGGATCCGGGGGAGGAGGCGATAGAGCCAGATGCTATAGTATCCCATGGTGTTGTATTGTTTTTGTGTATCCTAAAATAATATAAATAATCACAGCATTTGTCAATGACTATTTTACTTTTCTCTGAATTAACTATAATTAATGTTATTCAATTTTTTGCATTAATCTCAAATATGTGGAAGATTGTTCGCTTTGTTGCCTGGCGAAAGGAAAACTGCCATAATCAAAGTGTTTATTTTGATACATATCAATTGGCCTCTATGAAAATGCTTGCCTTGTATTTCTGCATGATGTCTGGGTTAATATAGGTCTGCTTGCTGCCCTGTCTAAAGTCAGATAAATTGGGCTGCTGCTTTTGTTACCAGGACACTCTTATAAAACACATTTTAATTGCAACAAGTATATTCTGGTTAAGTAAAGCTTGAATAAAAATAAAATACAAAAAAGTTGAGTGAGTTGAATCTTGCAGGACTGGAACTCAACATCTACCTTTGCCATTGGTCCAAAAGAACAGAGCACATGAAGAGTTAAAGGTAAGACAGTAATATATGTCATGTTGTAAAAGTAAATGTAGAAAAATAGTGATTGAGAAAGAAAGTGGGATAATGGCCTTTGATGGTACTGTCAAAAAGCGAGATGCTTTAAGTAGACACTTACAAGGAAATAAGATATGGGATTTTTTTTTGTAATAACTGAAAAGTAGTGTCGGTATGACGTGTTTTGATTATTTTTTTTAAGTCATGTGGAGGTGAGCACAGCACAGTGTAACTAATCAGGAAAATGTTTTGGTGCATATTACTCATTCAAGCTACTGATCAGCCGGTTTACACCGTCATACAAAAATTATGGATCAGCTGTGACTCATGCCCGACAGTTTTAGGTGTTTTATTAAATGCGCTCATTAAGCTCAGACTGCATTTTTAGTTCCCTCGGCTCCAAGCACAAACACCAAATAACCTCTAATAAGGTATAAGAGGCACAAATCAGCTGTATACAATTTTCCTTTCACATGGAGTCATTTTCTGCATTTCACTCCTGACGTCAGATACTCTTAATGAAGACGGCGTCGCTCACTGCTGCCGAGTTCTGCACAGGCAGTCTAAAGATTTTATTTCACTGCTTCCACAGCTTGCCTTATTTCACTATGGCTTAATGAGAGTCGTTTGGAATAATAGGCTTCCATTGAACGGAGGCATCTGCATCCACACAGCACTAAATGAGTGAGCTAATTTCCAAAGATAATCACCTCTCCTGCTGTTTTTTTATGCAGAGATGCTGTAGATTTTTTAGCCTGGGATTTAATGAAGTCAAAAATTACCTCCAGCCCTCCGGTAAAGGGTCTGTGGAAGCTGAGTGTGTCACTAAAATTTGCCTTCAAGTTGAAAAAGAAAGGTTTTATCTTAATAAACAAGGCCATATCAAAAATCCCTTACAGTAAGTCATCATCATAATCACAGTACGGGGTCACAAGTGAACGGGTAAGTCTGTAACTATTTGTCATCTGGCGTCCATTAGCATTATTAAAACATGTCAACATTACTCATTTAACATTTCTAGAGTTTTGCTTAGGTTTTCCATCATGACTCTGATTAAACACAGTAAATTAAAATGTATGTATTATTTCAATAAAAATGTCCTTCAGGTTTGCTTCTGTAAACATTTGCAAAAAGGCTGCCATAAGATCCATTAACTCAGCATGCAATCTTCGAAACTTTTCACTGCAAAGAAGCCCTGAGCTTCACTGATCACTTGAAATATGCCCCGATCTCTAGTATCCAGAAATCTCATTGAAGCAAACTGAAGCGCTTCATGCTGCTGTAGAGACATAAAAAGAACTACAAACGCTTTTTACTACATGTTTCCAAGAGCAAACAAGTGAGATTTCTGAAGATGCCTGGGTAATGAAGTCCACCGGGACAAACAGAGGCACAATTAAAGGATGAAGTGAGCTCTCTTTTTCACTGTCTCCTCTGTCTCCCAGTTTTCCCCCCCTTCTCCTCTCTCTTGTCTCATTCCCTATGTGTGTGTGAGAGTGTTGTCACTGATGACACAGAAGCTGTGGCGTCATGCAGTCACTGCAGATGGCAGATATTTAAAAAAAAAAAAAAAAAAAGCGACAGGAAGGGAAGAATCGCTTACAAACAGCATAGGCTGATTTGACAGAGAGAAACCCTGGCTTGTCAGAAGAAATGGGAAAGGTCACAAACTGTGACAATGTAGTAATGTCCCATTCACTGAACTACACTCTGCTTTATTTAACGTCCCACTTTCACGTCGGCTAGCTTGTCTTTAAAAAAAATGTCATGCCCTTTCATTTCTGTAAAGGTTGCAGTCGAGGCAGCCACAAGCCAGGGAGACTCAGCTGTTTATCACATTGACGCTGTGTTTATGCAGTTGGGTAGAGAAGAGCTGTCAGTAATTTTGGCAACATTTACAGTATTTTCCCCCGGTAGCACTATTGGAGTGGCTATTGCAAAAAAAAAAAAGTATGAAATATGAAATAAACTGCAGAAGAGGTTAATTCCTTGGGTGCAGTACAAGCAGAGGAGGAAGACAATAATATGGCTAGTAGCTTGCACAGGACATCCTCTTCACAGCTTTGTCTTTAGCTTATCACAATAGACGGTTTGGGAAGGTTTCCAAACAACAGTAAAGGGTGGAAGGATAGGAGTGAGAGCAGCAGAAAGGAGAACCATTGTAATGTGGTTTGTTGCTACCAAATGAACCTTTCAATAGACTTTGACAGAAAGAGCTCAGAACTGTAAAACACACATACACTGGTCTCGGTTTGTCACAGGAATGAAAATCAACTCTGGCAAAAGGAAAACCCATTTGCAATATTAAAAGCTAGAGGGGTGACGGCCAGCAACAACAGCTAAATTGCCATCAATCCTCACTTCTTTTTTCCTGATGCATATTAGCTTTCTCACTTCGTTGCTGCTATTTAAAATAAACCCTACTGTAATTGATACCTTTTTCCCCGTCTGGACCTGAGGCAAGTCATCAAACATGGATGACACATAAGACTTAGTAAGCCATTTTACAGTAAGCTAAATCTCTGTTTCAACTGCAGTAACAGTTTTACTTGGCTTTTTTATGAGATGCATTTGAACTATTCATCCATGTCAACATTATCCTTCATGGGTGTATTTAAGACCACCGATGCATATGTGTGCAATCCCACCTTACTCTAATTGCTATGTTTCTGTTTACATTCTGCAGAAATCCCAATTATTTCTCCACTCTCTTTAATTATGTGAGTCTGTAAGGATCTCTCTTTCTCTCATCCTTAATTTCCTCATCTCATGATCATACACGTATCTACATGCACAATCTGTAGTTAATCTGTCTTAAAAGTCAACCTCAGAGTAGCCTTTGCTGTTTCATAGTTCCCCTCTGGCTCATTTGTTGCCTGACATCATGTAACCCAAGTAGCAGGTTGTGTTAATCTTTCACAATTTGGGAAACAGAGAAGGCCATGCGTAGGTTTTCCCGTTCCCACATACAAACTTTCCCTTTCTCATTGTCAAACACGCACACAAGGCATGATGGTGTCCAGTTACAGTGGTGCTAAAACTCTCCTGGAATGTTTCTTTAGGGTAACTCAGCAAGAGAACACATGCAAGGACAAGGTACAGCTAGGTAGAGGATTAAGTGTGGCAGCTTGGGTTACACTGCCCTATACCTGACATGGACTTCCTTGAACAGAAATTAAGTGGAAAATCTTTGTATTCAAGGTCAGGGAAATTCTAGCGAATTGTCGCCTGAAGGTTTCAGGGATTTAATGGATGGATGATGGTATTCTGCAAAGTTTGCACCTGTAAATTTGACATTCAAGTGAGAAGTCAGTAATGTTAACTTGAAATTTTGCATGTTAATGAAGTGAATCACAAATGGGGTATAGACTAGTTCTCAACAGTAGATTGTTGTACTGTTCGTCATATAGCTAGACAGTATGCTGTGGTTAGTTTCTCTTCTGTTTCTGTAAGAGACACCGTGACCTTGTAGTGGCATATTGAAAAGTTGCAATAAAGAAAATAAGCTTCATGTGCATTTCCATAGTCAGCTTTCATCTATCTCTAAATCCATTCCAATCCTCATCTGGCTGCTTGTCCTCCATTTCTCCTTCCGATTCTCCCTTTGCTCTTCTTTCACTACCAGACTATCTGGCCTCCTCCTTCTCTCCACCCCCTTCCTCCTCCTTGTCTAACAGCCATTGGGGAGTTTTTACATAGTGCTGAGCAGAGTTTAGTAGGCCAAAGAAGACGGCGCACCACTTTCTGCTCAGTGTGTTAAGCAGCGATCCCCCTAGAAGGAATATCAGCATTACTCGACATAAAAACCCCTGGAAGTGCCCGCCTCCTCAGGCCTGAGCTCACATCCAGCAGACAGACAGGTTATTGCAGGGGATTGTTTTACTCCGGGTCAATCAGAGAACAATGCTGCATTGTGAAATCCTTGGAATCGCCGCCTGCTATTCTGCTTCTGTGCACCTGCATATGTCATATCAAAGTACACACATCAAATGCCACGTTTCCACGAGTACCGGCTCGACTTGGCTCGACTTGTTTTGTACGTTTCTATGACGACAAAGGACCTGGAGCCCGGTATGAGTTTTTTTGGTATTGCCTCAGCCCAGGTTCCAAGCGATACTAAATGTGAATGAGTGACTGAATTAATAAACTTTATTACCTTCACTAAGGTTATGTTTTTGCCAGTGTCTGTCTGTCTGCAATATAACTCAAAAGGTTACGGACAGATTTTGCTGAAATTTCCAGGGGATGTTAAGGATGGTGAAAGGAACAAATTATTTGATTTTAGTGACAATCGGAAAGAAAGAAAAAAAAGGCATTATTGAAAAAGAGAATTTAGTTAATAACTCCTGAACTAAGAATGATATCAACATGAATCCACTTGATAGAGGAACATTTTCATGGTCAATGAATCTAAAGATGGAGACTAAATAATTGTAGGACTGTTATTTTAGGTGGAAATCCCAATATGGGGGGAACTGATCTGCTTGTTATGTTTGCTTCCTGTGGTTTTAATACTTCTTAAAACCTGAAGAACCAGTCACTTCCACCCCTGCCTCCTCTCTACCTAAACTCCCCCAAGGATAGAACAGGTATAAACCCGTCTGTATAGATTCTTCTAATGTTTGGACAAAACCGTCTCTGCAGAAAAGTGGAAAATATGACCAAATTTGAGCCTCTGACTTCTTTTTATTGGTTAATTTAAAAGACTATAGCTCTACTCATTGTTGCAGCTCAGAGATTAACTGTCTGAGTAAATGGTTCGGCCTCAGGTGAACTGACGATCGGCTTGACATCTGACACCTCGTAGCGTCGAGAAAACCCAGAGGAGGACTTTGGCTGGAGCTCAACCCAGCGCTCCTTTTGTGCCAGTTCCCAAATATTTTTTTCTATTTTTAACCTTTATTGACTGATTTATCACCATTTATTCTAATATTACGCTTTATATTTAGTATTTTTAAATATACATCAAGTATTGTACTATATTTAATTCACTGCTCATGTAGATGCTCATAAAAAACTCAGATTAAAGTGGAGGTTTATTATATCAGGAATGGAGAAAAGTGAAGAAAATGTGACTTTTGTTTTTTGTAAAATCTATCATTAACTGAACATAAACCAAATGTTTCCATCCACTGTTATTGATCTAAGTCCATGGGTTTTACTGGTGAATCAATGGTGTATGTACAGTACCTTCTCTGTAGAGCCTGTAAATGTCCAAATGGATCATATGTGATGATTACAAAAACATGACAAACTGCATTTTTAGACCAATTATTTACATGTATTAATACAGTTAGTAGATCAATAGGGATTTTGCAAATGTCATTTGTGTACTGAATTCAGGACAAAAATTATTTTAAGGTTTTTTTTATTGGTCTTATTAGATTTTTTATGAGTGTTTTGATATTTGTTGGTCTTAGATTGCATATTGTTTTATATTATTTATTCTTGATGACAATAAAGACATTCTATTTCTTCGAACTTCGCGAAACTTTTAAAGGTGCTAGAGAGCTCTCTGTGTGTAGGAAGCACACACACACACACACACACACACACACACACACACACACACACACACACACACGGTAAAGGTGCACTGTTTGTGAATGTGTAAAATAAAGTACACTGAATAAAAGGTGGTCAACAAATATTACGACTACCTAGACTTGCCTCTCTCCCCTCTATAGAGCTGGAAAGTCACGCCCATTTTTCTGCCGTCTCCGTGGGACCCTTTGCCCCTATCTTTTTTTTTTTTTTTTTTTTTTTTTTGGTTTGCCCCGAT
>JAPTYR010000011.1:17320783-17332654 GCA_029814505.1 Siphamia roseigaster
ATGTTGTAGAAGATGATGGTGTTTCCATGGTAACGACAGAGCCTCTGAACATCCAAATGGGTCATATCTGATGACCACGGAAAGACGACAAACTGCATTTTGCACCAATTATTTCCATGCATTGATAGGATTAATAGATCAACGGGTATTAAATAGTCTCATCAGTGGTTGTGGTCAGTTTGGTTGGTGAAGTTAATATGCACGATCCCTAATTAATTTCTAAACTATTTGCTATTATGAAACAATTTTAGATGTTTATAGTGTAATACAAATACATCATTTTGATTAAAAAATGGGGAAAAAAATCATACATACATACATACATATTCCTGTAGATATGAATTTTACTCCCAACGATAAAGTGCTGTGTCGGGAAAAATTAGAAAATGACCCTTAGAAGTGCTTGAAAAGTACTTGAATTTGACCTTGAAAAATGGGTAGAAGTAGAAAACAGGTTGTGTGAGTTGATGATGTCATCAGCCTGCATTCCTGAGAGTTACACAGTAGACTACACATGAACAGAAGTTGCCCTTTGGGCCTTTGTCTTGCCTTTTAAGTGTACATTTCTACATGAAAGAGGGAGTCATTTGACAGTCTTTGTGAGGAAGACAAGTGCCGTCTTTCTCATCTGAACAACTGGCCAAAGCTAATTTTGCGGTCGCTGCGAGCTCAAAACTTCTCCCTCGTTCCGTGTATATTATTACAATTATGTAATTGTTCCCTTTGACGCTGAGAGAAAAGCAGTATCAGTATACATTCGAGTCATCAGAGTTTGTCAGATGTCTTTGTCAGCAGTTACCGTCACCCTGTTCTTAGGGTGAATGACACCCAGGCTTTGTGGAAAGTAAACAAAGGGAGAGTCTGCTGCGGCCCTCTGAGTTCGGGAACAGGGTGCAAAACAATGATTTATTCATTCTTTTAGTTAGTCCTCAGTTACTTCGCTTGAGCAGAAATAATTACACTGCTTTACAGTTTGCGACAGCGGCTTCCAGCGGGGATCCATTAACAAATTAGCCGAAGGGAAACAAGATGAAGGGAACCCAATACCGTCTGGTATCTGGGAAACTGTCACCATGTGAGAAAATGAGGATACAGGATATGGGTACTAGAGTAGGTTTGCTGGGGTTGATCAAAAGAGCCAGACATTGCAGACCCCTCATCCGCCAAGGCACTGAGTAAACACATTTAATGGTTACTTCTGCCCTTGTTTCATTAGGATTTGTCTCTTCCTTCTACTTTACATCCAATATGCCAACGCATTCGACGCTGCAAGTCTTCTCAAAAAACCTGATAAAGAATTGTTTGTGATGGTCTCCACTCTGTGCCGTGCAGTCCTGGTAATATTTGTGATGGATGTAGCACATTAGATCCACTGTGTCAGCCTTATTACATTTCCAGACATGCTGAGCTCCATGTCGGGAGATTTATGAAGCTGTGGAAAACTTAATAAGGCCAGTCCCATAGCATGAATATCTTGTTTCGTCTCGGAAAAATGCTTAATGAATGTCAAGGTTAACCGCAATGCTAATGCTGTGTGCTATTTCGGATTTTCTGCACTGGTGATATGATGATAATGTTCAGCTGCAGTCCTGTATCTTATCCTGATTAGATGATGACACAAGGAGGCAGGAGGCATTTTTTTCATAGAAAAGTATATTATTATTTTTTTGGATTTAAAATATTTAAAAAAAAAAAAAAAAAAAGGTGTCTACACAGCTGTGAAAACTCTTGTAAAACTTTACTGATCTTGGGAACCAGCAGAAAGGATGTGACTCTACTTAGACATCAGTACAAATAGTTTCCTCTGCGGAGATTTGGAGAATCAGCTTTTTGGAAGTCGACGCTGGATGTAAAAAAAAAAAAAAACGTGAGAAACCCAAATACAGTGAGTGGGCAGCCTGAGAACGAATTACCCTCCAGACAGGTCAGACTGCATTCCATTCATAGTTCATGGAGTTATTTTTAATCACCATAAACACAAGGACAACTTAATCATTTATCAGATGTAGTCTGGAACATAACCTTTACAAATCACCCCATGAGAGTTAATTTAGGACCATTACATGACTTTCTAAACTGTAATAAATTATATATTGCGATGCCATTAGTATTTTATGTACTGGTTTGATAAGCATTTTTCATCGTCTAGATAATCTCATGCCATTTTCTCGTTCCAACTGATCATGATAGTGTAGGGCTAAACTGTTTAGCAAGTGCTAGCACCGGTTTTGTTGCTAAAATAGCTAATCTACTTGGTACATTTTTATGTCAAACGTTTTAAGCATTTTCATTAAATATTATATTGCTATTTTTTCTAGCTCTATAAATCAGTTTGTCGATATTTTACTTTCATTTTATTCACTTCAAGTTAGCATGAGAGTTTATTCTAGCATTTTCTGCTAAAATAGCTAAGATGAATTGTTTAAATAGAATATTGAAGCTATTAGACTAATTCATTACTGCGGTTTATTCTGGTTTTGTAACTTATTTTTTATACTATACTACCATTTACATCTTTCTTACATAAAATTAATTTAATGGCTAGCTATATAGTTAAAATTGCTCATCTGTTTAGCAAATTTTTACATTTTATCAAATATCTAAATGTATATATTATATTAGATGTAATCAGAGTATTTCTTCCAGTCCTATAAACCTATTGCTATATTGTAGTTTTCTCACTTAAAATTTATTTGACAATTTATGAACCAGATGCCTCGCAGGTCGTTTTAGCAGCTACATTGCTAACATAGCTAACTCACTCAGCTAATTAGTTTTTCTAAGATGTTTGAATTGGGTTATTAATTATCAGTTCTCATTATTGTTGGTTTGTTTATTTATTTTTATAGTTTATTTAAACCTTTAAATTGCCCTTGGATGTACAGTAATTAAATTGTCTTACTTTTGTACCAGAATCATGCTAACATTTTTTAGCACAAGCCTGAATCACACAACTTTCTAAAACTTGTGAAGCTATATTTAAAACACAATTTAATATGATACAATATGTTGTAAAATCTCAATTTTATTTTCAAAAAGCAGATATTTACAAGAAAAAAAAATGACTGCAAAAGACCATCATCATGTAATAACTTAAAAAAAAAAGTGACTGATCTCCTTATCGGTGAGTTTCAGGTTATGTAATCAAAATGTTTTATTGAAAACTAAACCTGTAAATCTAGTTTTACTCTGGCCACTGCTGGTGTCAACACATCATTTCCCAACTATTATGATTTATTTCTATGAGGTTCTTTGTCTATGTTCTAAGAGTTGCCCAACTATTCACCATTAGTCACATGCAAGATGTTAGTCATCAGTTCCGTCCACGTACTGGTGCCAGAGGTTAACATATCACATAGTTTGGCCATTTTAACCACGCCTCCAATTATTCACAGTCAGAATGCTCCATTTCTGTTAATTATTCAGCATATATTGTTTTAGAATCATGCTGAGCCTAACTTTAAACCAAAAAACAGATGTTCTGAATGTCCGTAAGACACAAATCAGATCCATCTACCTGTTTTTTTTCCCCCCACATCTGTCAGTACCATCAGTCACTTCTCCATTTCTTTCTCTTTTATCTCCAGTATTTATAAGGTCATTCTGTGACATCCTGACTGTTTTTGATGTATTTATGGATGGTGTGCTTCTATTCCTGACCGGACCTGTAACACAGACAGTGAACCAGCTGAGATTAAACAGTAGTCGACATCAGCCAGGAACCCCCACCAGTTAGAGAGGAGAGAACAAAACAATCCTCTATCCTATTTGATCCCCCGATTTTTTTTTTTTTTTTTCCCCACTCCCTTTTTTCCCTGTGTCTCTGGGTCAGGAAGCCTATCTGTGACTATATTAGGAATCAAAGCAGCTTCTACAGAAGCCACTGACCCTGACTGGACGATTGAAGCTTAGATTCTGCCTCCAGCCAATGTATTAATCATGGGATGGTTGCACTGGAGATTTACTCAAACTGTGGTCATTCATCTGTCTGATATATTTAAAGGAGAATTCCGGCAGTTTTTCAAACATATCCCATGTGTTTGAGGCTAAAGTCAGTTGTCTAAAGGGGTATATGCCAGAGAATTTTATTCGAGGTACACGAAGTTTGACACTAGTGTACATTTCCATCAAAGCGGGCGATAACGAGCAAGCATTTAACCTTCTCTCAAGCTCTTAAGGTCTATTAAAATGCTTTTGATCTGACTGCCCGTGGTGTGTGGGCCCATAGCATATAACCCAGTGCATAATGATAGCATTAGCTAGGACAGACATGATACATTTGGAACTTTTAGAACCAGCGCACATACCTCTATTATCTTCCGGGTTCCACAGAAGTTCACACCAATCGATGGCCAAAGTCATACAATCCAGTAATCTAAAATGTTCTTTTAGTCCACTCAAAAGCATTTTAATAGATGTTAAGAGTTTGAGAGAAGGTTAAACGCTTTCCCGTTATCGCCACCTTTGATGGAAATGCCATAAGAGCCAAACTTAGTGCACCCTGCACTAAATTTGGACAACTGAGTTTGGCCTCAAACAGATGGGATATATTTTTTAAAACTGCTGGAATTCTCCTTTAAGAAGAAGAATGGATTGGATTTCTATAGGGCTTTTCTAGGCACCCACAATCCCCTTTGTTTTTGTCTTTGTCAAATTGATATGAAATGGATTTAGTTTGTGAGAGCAGTTTTATCTGGTGGCACCGTACACCAATGTGCGCTTTGTTACTTCTCATCACTTGTTTAGATTTAATCATGGATTGTATTTCTATAGTGCTTTTCTAGGCACCCACAGCACTTTACATTAGTGATCCATTCTTCATTCACTCTCACATTCTCCCTCTGGTGGTGCTAAACTATATCTGTATCCACAGCTGCTCTGGGGCAGACTGACAGATGTATGGCTGATAATTAAGTGCAGTTAAAATATCACATAATTGTCCAGTAAGGACAGTATAAATATCCCATCATAGTCCAATAAGTGCAGTATAAATATCCCATAATAGTCCAGTCAGTGCAGTATAAATATCCCATTAACACTCATTAACATGAACACCTCAAACTCAACCAACAGGTCAAAGGTCAGTGAAACCAAACGGCTGAAGTGGTTTAACACGAGGCTGAGGCCTTTACTGGAGTTCGCATTAGCCACCAGCGCTAGCATTGGCAGCGCATCTGACACCTGTCAATCAAAAGGACACGCCACTAATTATGCATAATTTTCCTATTAAATCACATGTAAACAGATTGGTTGTAAATAAATTCATTCCCTCACAGTTGAACTGAAGGTAAAGTTGAACTTTTGAAGCTAAAATGTTTTTGTTTTTTTTTTTTAAACCAGGCTGTAAACAGGTTTGTTTCTGCTGTGACCTTTGACCTTTTGAACATCCCCTAGTGGAGGATCAGTGAACTGCAGTTTTTGGCAGTCCTGGGTTGCTTCACTTCTGTCTGAGGAGGACACTTGGTTTAGTTCCCAGTTGAACAGCATTTCCCTGCAGTTCAGTGTTTTGACAGTGTTGGGTTAATGAGGTTAGTTAGTTTATTGACATAAACCACCTTAAAGGTAGGAGATCTTGGAAAAACGGTTCATGTAGCTATATGTTATAAATAAACACACCCATGCCTCTTCTTCAGTTCACCCTTCCAAGCCACACCTTCAAAAATACATGAAACGTGTATGCTTTCTGGAGAGGTCATGGAGATTCACAATAGATTTAGAAGCAGAAAATAAACAACACTGGAAAACTAGTATCAATGATGAGGACAATACCTTAGGATGTGTTCTGCTAGCATACAGTAGTTCATGCAGTAGTTACTACAGTAGTTCAAACAGTAGTTTATACAATAGTTAAAACAATAGTTCAAAGACAGTGTTGCTAACTTAGCTAAACATGCTGGAACATTGTGTTTGGTCAATATCTTTCATTTTCTCACTGACAGGGTGAACACGATACTCTTAACCAATTAATATCTCAAAATATTATATAAATATAATGTTCTCTTACCTGTGGAGTAGAAACAGTTCCACCTTAGCATGTCTTTGGAGACCCTTTTCCACTTTTAGTTGACGCCAGCGGTGTACAGCCGTCCGTACCGATGCACACTCTACTCCTGTTTCCTTCTTCGGTGCCTTTATCCTTTTCTTTTCGTTGTCTTTTCTGCCACACTACATAATCTGGCCGAGCTAACTCGCTAGGCTAAATTCAGCTGAAGCTCACCGGAGACGCTCCACATTGCGCGGCCTGTGCACGAGCTGTGGAAAGAACTCTACGTTCACAAGTCGGCGAACGCGCAGAGGGGGAGGGGTCAGGGACTGAGGTGTGATGGATGTCTCAGGATCCAATCAATGTAATAGTCATCATTACATTGATTGGTCAGAGTTGTCATCTGATTACATCCTCCAGACTGGTCTAAAACATTTCATTTTTGTGACAAACATTCTATTTTAGTGGGTGCAATGGTTTTCAGGCAATATGGTAAAAAAAATGTTCCAGAAACCATATCCTACCCCACCTTTAAGATTAGGTTTAACATAATATATGAAAATTTCCAAAAATAATAATGGGTAAATATTAGGTAAAGTAAATTTAGGGTCATTCGTAGGTCCCTATGGCAGGGCTCCAGACTAACGTTTTTTACTAGGAACACAGTAGCTCCAACTTAAAATTTTAGGGGCACAAGCAGAATATTTAGAGGTGCACACTATAAATAATTTTCACTGTTACTTTGACAATAAATACATGAACTACAACCAGTGCACTGCCTTCACACAGTGGTTAGCAGCCTCTTATTACTTTCACCAAGGAGGTTATGTTTTTCCTGGCGTTTGTCTGTCTGTGTCTGTAACTCCAAAAGTTATGGATGGATTTTGCTGAAATTTTCAGGGAATGTTATGGTCAAAGGAAAAAATTATTGTATTTTGATGGTGATTTGAAAGAAAAAAAAAACACCATTATCGAAAAAATTTTATGAATAACTACTACCTGAGCTGCTTGTTTTTTGTTAATGCTATTGGACTCCATTTTACATTTTAGCATCCCCACCTGTTATGGAATCTCATAACACAGGAGACCATAATGCATACATAGACTTTATCTGAAAGGGAATATCACCTAGTGTCTGTTCATTAGCATGTGTCAGATACACAACTAAAAGTAGCAACACCTACATTCATTAAAACATGTGTCTAATGTCACTTTATGCAACACCTAATTATAACTGACCTGGTGACATCACAGTACAGATTCTTGTCATTGATTTAACCATGAAAATCAAGGGCCAAAAGTGATTATCGCATACTCATTTCTTGACATATGCTACATACAATACATTAAACTCTTCAACTCGACTATAGATCATCTATACGAGGGGTTGCCAACCCTGGTCCTGGAGTCAGTCCCACTACCAGGTGTGTTGGAAGAGGGAAACATCTAAAACATGCAGGATAGTGGCTCTTCAGGACCAGGGTTGGCCACCCCTGATCTATACAGTCAGAACACTAATGTTATTCTTGATAAACCTAGTGCACATTGTCTGAACATCACAAAATGAAAGGCAGCTACATCTATTACTCAAGCAGGAGTTCAAGCAGACTTTCATTCCCCGGAAGACACAGAACTAGTTTAACCTTCCTTGTGTTAGGTTCAGCACTAACCCATTTTAGGTTTTGCATGCATAAATTAACCACATAAGTGAATCTGTTTATTGCATCAAGGCTTTTTGACTTCATCAGCAACCTTTATTTTAAACTTTTTATGAAATGTTGTTTGAAACTATAAACTTTGTGTTGTTATGGTCGGTTTTGACCCAGTTATATAAATAAGACTATAAAGCAACAATTGGAGCAAAAATTGAAATCATAAGTATACTGACAGCCAGCTTCTTTTGCAATCATTTGAGCTTTGGGGGATTCTCATTTTCCCTTGTTATTCTGTATACCTGCACAAAAACAAAACAAGCACATACAGGTCTGTCCACACATGCGAGGCCAATTCAGAACTTGCAGAGTTCACATAGAGGGGTATGCACCAAAAGTATTAAAACCAATGTTTTCATGGATAAGGAAGGCTAACAAGGTAACCAAGAGATGAGAAACAAGTTGGATAATCGATAATTGTTTCTAGTATTTTACAGCTGATTCAAGACAGGGGTCAGAATCAACCTGTTAAAATAAGAGATAGCAACAGAAAGCTAACACAAGAGGAAAGGTAATCTATAGAATGTACATACAAATACTAATATATTCACATCCATAACACACCTTTACAGCCTGTGGTGGCTGATCTCCAGGACAGTATTATCTCTTTCCTCTAGCAGGCACTGTTAAACTGGAACATGTTGAAATCACTTTATGATACACCGAGCTTGGTTATGAGATCAGAAGATTTATGTGTGGAACAAAAGCTTACCACCCCACTGTAAAATTACCTGATGCAGTGTGCACTGTGCAAATGTTAAAGGTGATTAAGTAGGGGTATTTGGGTGCACGGTGATCATCGGTGGGCACGTTTGTACTGCAACTTGATTACCATACATTTCTCTGTAAGTAAGATGGAAGCTTTGGTATTTGCTAGAGCAACCAAGGAGACACAAATTCCTACAAAGAGCAATACCACTTAGCATCAAGGTCAGAGAAAAACTGGAGAAAGTGTGGGGTATGGGTTTGAATATGGCGGTTTAAATAAGGGAGAAACAGGACTTGGATGCAGGGCTTTGTGGGTGGAAAGCTGTTTTATCAGACCTGTTCAGAGCCCACATTACAGCCCCATAACCATGCTTCCACTCCCTGATCAACTTAATGGGCAGACTGGGCCTTTAGGCACTCTGCCATGCTCCTGCACATCCACACAGCACGGTTACACACATATGCACAAATACACATGCGGTATGTGCACACATAACTAAATTAAGTGACTGGGAACCAAAGATATCACAGGCGTCCAGGCAAACAGAATGAGAGGGAGAGAAAGTTTAATAGAATGGAAGGATAGAGAGAAAAAAGAGGCAGGATGGCAGAGGAGCTGTGTGCGCTTGTGTGTGTTTGTGGGTGTGGGATTTGGGTGGACAGGAGGAGTTGCCAGCTGCTGGAAGGTTTGGCATTGATGTGACAGCAAAACTGGCCATAGGGCGGTGACAACATCCCCAGTAAGAGCTCACATAAACATGTACTGTACACACACACACACACATACACACACACACACCGCTGTAAGTGCCAAGTAGGACGGATGTTTGTTCACTTGCTGCACTGTGAGCACTAACTGGCTCACAAGTGTGCATGTTGGTGTGGGAAATCTTTTGCGGAAATGCTAGTTTAGACACCAGTTAATTACTTTTCGCTGGAGTTAAATCAAAGTTACAACTCAGAGAAAAGCTGGTCTCAGCTAAATGAAAAATGGCGAAAAAAGATAATGAAGCTTCAGGATGGGAGAACATTACAAGCGTCACAGTATCAGGTTCCTGCATTTATTAGTATTAGCCTTTGTGTGTGTTCTTTTGTGTGAAGTCTGTGTTGGAGTCTGTGTTGTGCAGGGAGTTGTTTTGGATTATCACATGAGAAACTAGAATAGCACTCGGAGACCTCCGACCCCCCACTCCACTCCACCCCATGCCATGTTTATTTTACTCCTAAAATTAATTCCTGGATCTTGAAATCCTATACACAGAATTGGATTCACATTAATATTATCATATTGACCCGAATATAAGATGAGGTTGTTTTTTGTTGAAAATAATGTGGAAAAAGTGGGGTCGTCTTATAATCAGGGTCTAACAGTTGAGACTTGCTAATAGTTGTCTGTGGTCACTACATGACCTCCAGCTATTTATTTTGCCATTGACTTCACTGTGTCTGGTGTTATCTGTCAATCACAGCAGAATAGCAGTGAAACAATGGAGAGTCACGGTGATGCTCCAGAGCAATAGGGATCCAAAGTGGGGTAAGTTTAATGGACAACTGAGACAGAGCTATCATGCTAACTTTAAGATGATGGCGGTCAATGCAGCAGAGGCGTCAGTCAGCCAAGAAATATGAAGTTACAGAGTGCAACGTCCGGAGATGGAATCTTCAAAAAGGAGAAAATAGGAGAAAAGCTTATCATGGATCTCAAAGTGGCCACTATTTAAAAAGTGCTGCATATTCAGTGGATTAGATGGTGGCAAGGATGACATTCTGTGGGAGGAGACAGGAACGCAGCATGACAGTGGGAGTGACAGGGAGTGCAGGGAGGCAGAGGACGTCTGTGAGAAAAAGCCTCATGCAGACTTTTGTTAACACAACTCATGAGCAAAGTTCTGACAGCATGTAATTAAAATTTCAATCATTTTTTTCAGAATTTCAATAAAAATCTTGTAATTAAACTAAGTACATTTTGGTTAGCAGTCTTTTTCTGAAGATTAGTCTTGAAAAAATGTGGATCGTCTTATAATCAGGGTCATCCTATATTTGAGTCAATATGACATGAAATGATACCAAGGAGGCTGTATGTGAACCAAGGCAACACATTTGACTTCTGTCGTTAGAGCATTTGTTTCACTATCTCTTACCACATAAAATAATGAAAACGAATTGGTATAAATGCCCTCAAACTCTTTTTTTTGTGTTAATATGTAGAAACCGTGGATAATAATGGATGTAGCTTTAATCTGTCATGGTGAACCAGCGACAAGTTCAGCGATCAACTGAAGTTACTTCAATGTTAGTTGGGGTTGTGGAAGTGTGTTCTTATACGATGTGGATTTGTCCATAACACCAGTCCTTTCCATCTCCCAAGCGATGCTTGAAAATCTTCATTTTTGTCACCAAACATGTTTGCATGTGGATAAGAGGCCCAAATGTAGAAAAAAACGAAACATGTTTTGCTAAATATCTGCATTAGTGTTGAGGGGACATTAGTGCTTTATGACAGCAATACATCCGAAATCCATCACCTCTATTATTTCCTTGAAATATAACAGCTGTAAACATAAGCACTACGACTGAACATGAAATCCCCTCAGGTCATGTAAACACTGTCCATACTGCCCAACTGGAGCCTTTAGATAAGAATATGAACACTTTGGAGATCATATGTGACATCCACAGTTGAATATAGAGCTAAAAGGTTTCCTACATTACAGAGGAAACTCTGATACCTCGGTCTATCTGCATTCATTTGTGTTTCAAGTTTTAAAAACAGACAGCAGAGGGTTTTAATGCTTTTACGCACAATGGCTTTCTGCAGTACACAGTCCACTGCCCACCAGCCTCTCCTCCTGAACAACTGAAACAACTCATACAGGAATATAATGAATCATGCAAGAACAAAGACTGTTTTCCATGGGGGAAGCAGCTTCCTGTACTTCAAACTGCCACATCATTTATGTTGTTTTTTTGTTTTTTTACCTCCACCAACAAGGCTAAATAAAGGAGTTATGGATTCACCTCAGTCTGTCAAGAAAAGTAGCATCACATGTTTGGCTCAAGCAGAACACAAAACTGGTGTAAGTCCAAATAAGGGTCTGTGTCATTAGAGGACCACCATTAGTCATACCTTAATGGGGTGCTTCACTGGGTGATTCGGCAAACCCACACAGTGTGTTCAGTGTTTTTTTTTATATACATAGAAATACTATTTATACACAACTGGAACTTCTTTGGGGATTTTTGTATAGACCGAACAAGTGACAGCAGAGCAGGTCATGAGTTGAGACAGAGTTGAAATGCTTAACATGTACAACAGAAAATGAAAAGAAGTCAGGTTAAAATTCAGTATCACGGTTTGTGGGTCCTTTATCTCCACCTTTCACAGAAATTCATGACTGACTTCTGCAAAGCCACAGTATTTTGTATGAAAAGGAAACACTTCCTTATATTAGCAGTGGTATATAAAAC
>JAPTYR010000011.1:17420708-17431785 GCA_029814505.1 Siphamia roseigaster
CAGCTTTGTATTCAAGTAAAAGTGTAACAGTATTGGTTTCAAATCTACATAAAGTATAAGTAACTAGAAAAACGCTCAGAGAGCGCAGACCTCCGCCAAGCATTGCTATTCCCCATTTACCGGAATGTTAACGAAAATTAAAAGTGATCCAGAATCCAGGATCTCTTCCAGATCTTCACCAAAATCTAATCGATTAGTCCTTTTATCATTCCCAAGCTATCCTGAAAATTTCATTGCAATCCGTGCATAACTTTTTGAGTTATTTTGTACACAAACAAACAAACAAACAAACAAACAAACGCAGGCAAAAACATAACCTCCTTGGCGGAGGTAAATATAAGGAGGAAAATGACATTAGGAAAAAGGCTTTGGTAAGTGGTTCTCAACTTTTTTTTGGTTGTGACCCCAGACATTCAAAACAGAGACTTTTTTTTCCCTAAAATGAATTTGTTTTTGATCATGTAATATTTTACTGTACTGTTGCAAATAAAGGTTCATTTTGGACATCATTTAGTCTATATGATGTATATTATTATGGACAAAGGCAGAAAAGCCAGGCGTAGATTATTACTGCATAAGGTGAGAATTATATTTTCCTTAGACAGGATATGTACAGTCAGTCAGACAATTAATACTGAACAAACAATAACTCATACTATGAATTATGGAAGAGCTGCAGCATCTGAAACTGACTACAGGGAACATTTGACAGATAAACAGTACCACAGTGTTTCAGTTTGACACTCACAGTTTGTCATGTCTTTTATGTATTTTCATTGTCTGTCTCAACTCCACCTTAGATTTCTTTTTTTTTTTTTACTATAAACTTTTTATTTATTTATTTATTTATTTATTTATTTATTTATTTTATTAATTACTAGAACTTTCAGCCAACCCCATTTGAATTCCAGGAGATCCCATATGGGGTCCTGACCCCAAGTTTGAAAACAATGGCTTAAGTGGTGCACTGAACCTCTCCCCAAAAACATTTTTCTCAAGGCCATAATGACTATAATGTTATATTAAAATGTTAATGTTGAAATATTTGGGATGCACTAGTCCACCTGTTTCAGCTGCATATATGCATATTGAAAATGAAGGCATTTTAGTCCAATGCAAACTATGTGTTGTGCACTACTGAGCATTAACATGTGTTTATGGAGCTGAAGATATAATGATTAGTTATTGGAGTGGAGCAAAAAGTAAACTGCAATGGATCATGTATAAACCAATAGGATATTAGAATTGTATATGTTTATATTTCTCATCCAGCCACAATCAAATTCACTCTATGTAGATTGAGACATTTATCTGGATTTTTTTTTTTAAATTGTTTTGTTGTTGTTTTTTTAAACCAAGGAAGGTTATGTTTTCATTGGGGTTTTTCTGTCTGTTATCAAGATAACTCAGAAAGTTATGAACAGATTTTCATGAAACGTTAATGAAATTTTGATACTGGCACATGGAATAAATGGACATTTTGGTGGTGATGAGGAGGCTGATCTGCCTTAGTCTGTGCTCTCCAAAGGCTTTTATTTAAGGTCAGAATAAAAAAAAGCCAAAATGAAATAGGAGGAACAAGGCGATTTAAAAAAATGTAACATAGAAAATTCGCATCTCATCATCTGAACCCGCTTCATCCTCACGAGGGTCACGGCCACATAGGGCAAAGGCGGGGTACACCCTAGACAATTCACCAATTCATCTCAGGGGTGAACATATATAGACAAACAACACTCTCACATTCACACCTATGGACAATTTTAGATTAACCAATTAACCTATCAATGCATGTCTTTGGATGGTGGGAGGAAGCCGGAGTACCCGGAGAGAACCCACGCAGACACGGGGAGAACATGTAAACTCCACACAGAAAGGTGTGAGTTCAATTCCAACACCACTGTCTGGTGCTGGGATCGAACCCACGATCTTCTTGCTGTGAGGCACGAGTGCTAACCACTGCACCACCATGCCGCCCAGTTTTACATAATATGACAAAAAACTAATTTTATACAAGCTACCCACTGCAGCTTTAATGATCAGCCCATTATCATGCTCTGCAGAAACCTAATAATAAAGGAATGGCTTCCAGGTGTGCTGGGAGAGGGAAATGTCTAAAACATGCAGGATACCGACCCTCGTGGACCGGAACTGAAGACCCCTGCTTTCGGACCATTGTCCTCACTTTTGGACACAAGTGTTCTCATTTCCAGAGTCATGCTGGTGGTCACCCTAATTCTGGTTCCACATTTTTAATTAAACTTCAAAACTGTTGAGGCGATTTAAATTTTTCCTAAACTAACTTCATTAAATGCACAGTAGAGAGAGTTTTTGACACCTGTGGTAAAATATCATCAAAGTTTAAAACTAAATCCTGTAAAGTTTTATTACTTTAGGATCGGTCAGTCTTCAGGAAAGTGAAGCCTCATTACTCAAACATTTCTGTCGAGGTGCTCTATACTTCTGTGATCTGGTGTTTTATTGATGTGAGATGAAATGAAATAAGATTCTTTAGCTGGCAACTGCAGAAATGTTGACACATGCAGGGAGAGAAATCAGATTTCAGCGAACCCTCTGGAGAAAACTCTGCATCACTGAAAAGCAGAACCTACAAAGGACAAGAAAGACGAAAGTCAACAGGACGGTTTGATGATCAGTCTTTTCCAATTCCCCACGGCTTCTTCAATCAGAAAATGGATAATTTGGGAGAGGCACATTCTGACTTTGATTCAGACGTACCGACGAATTATTTACAGGTAATTTGCTGTAATAAATACATACAAAAAACACTTAAGTATGAAGAACATGTTCTGTCAAATAGTTGAAATCAACATCCACTCTTGTTAATAGATATTTTTAATGGTATTCAATTCTGTAAACATTAAGGTGGTCCTTATTTTTCTACTTTGGAAAAGGAATGCTCTTACCCCATTCAGGTGTTCCAATAAATAAATAGAACATTTGGGAAAATTCTCTATCAGATTTGAATAACAGTTAGAGGTAGCTCAACACCACTGAAATGTAATGCATAATACGCATATTTAGGATTATTTGTGTGTGCTTTTGCCAGCATGTGTATTTTTTCTTTATGTATATGCTAACAATATATGACCATGACCATAGTTTGATTATATTATTAATGACACATGCTGGGCTACCATAGTACACATTATTCTTCATAGTGGTTGTCTTAGAATGTGAGATATTCACAGGCCTGGACCTACCTATACATGGCGAAGAAAATGTTTAAAATTTTGGACACTTTATTTTTATGTATATTTGAGCTCATTCAGAGGGTAAGACTTGAAAATTAAAATAATAATAATAAAAAAAATAAAAATCCCCAAATAAGAACCACCCTACTTTGTATTTGACTGTCAACAGGTACAAGTATACCGGGAGACATCCACAAAAGATCATCTTAGATAACGTCAACAAATCTGCAAAGCTGGTCCACCGGTTATTGTCACTGAGGCAGATCTCAGATTTATCAACAGACTTCCAGCCTCTGCTCTGAGCTCTCAGAGACACTCGTCTGTCTTCAAAGCTGTCTAACCTCAGTCTAATATGTGAAGTCCTCCAGTATTATGAAGGACCTCAAGTTGTTTTGGCCCAAGTTGGTCCCACTAATAATGCCCTTTAATAGTCTCATTTCTTCGGATGGTCCTGCAAAGAAGGGGAGCTTTGACCTTTGGGGAAAATGGAAATGAAAAAATCCCCCTGAGGAAAGCAGTTTGCGTGGCCATTGCTCTTTGTTTATTGTTCTTAAAATTTAATATCTATTTGGGGAGTAGCTGTTCTTGTGCATCGAGGGCAGCAGAGGCAGCCGCAGCCACTGTGGCTATCAAAGAACAACAAAGTCACTAATGTTATTACTGGCTTAAAAACATTCCTCATGACATTTTGGCTCTGAACAGCAAAAATCAAAACAATAATGACTACACACTGTAGAGTTCACTGTGACAAAGAGCAGCTACTCTTGTATTGAATTGAAATGGGGGAATGATTTGAAGCTGTCTTACGATTTCTGGTTTTAGTCAGAGGCATTAAAATAGTTTTTTTGCCTACCTTAGGTGTGGATGAGTGCATGTAGTCCTGGTCCGCGCTGCAGCTACTACCATGAAGAGCAATCATGGATGCTTGGAAAGTATCATCCTCTATTCCAGAGTAAGTCTCTAAAACCTTTTCATCGCTCAGGTCTGCTTCACTAGTGTCAATCTGCAAGAACAGATGCAAACATTATAGAATCACCCACCAAAAAAAGGATCCAATTCCATTTTGCAGTCAAAGTACACATAGTTACAATGACTGTACTACTCATCAGCATTTAAGTTAATAATCACTAGCCTCAGAACATCACTACCTAAATGATACATTGTTTAGACAAAAGTATTTTGTGGAATTCGCGTGTTTTCCAGCAGGCTTGAGATAAATGCCATAATATATATATTTTTTAAATTGTCATTAATATCATTGCATATATCAGTCAATTCTAAAATCCCTCAAATGGTTTTTACTTAATTTCTGTCCACATTAAAAAAGAATTTAATCCATAACTAGAATTTTAAATGTTCTAACTCACAAATAACATCTACATACATAACATAGGTTACTTTTTATATTGGAATAAATATCAATTTGGTTATTGAAAACTAGATTATGGCATTTGTCATTATTGTTTGGTATCACAGACCTCTGTTGGAAGAGAAACACCTGAATTCAACGTATCCCAATATTTTTATCCATTTGTGTATAATTTGGGCATTTATGCTATCAGGCTAACGATATGCATACCATTTGTTTTGCTATAATTTCTCTACTTTTAACCGTAACAAACCACTCATTAAAACAAGAAATTAGCAAAATCACAAAAAAAATAAAATCTACATTTTGGTTTTTTGTTTCCCCCACCCAATTTGTTATGGTTGATTTTTTTTATTTATTTTTTTCCAGTTCTCCCAAAATCTAACTAACCAATGCAGGCTCTGCTCGGTAAACGATGCCCTCAGCCAGTCCTTCTTCCTCTCCTTCTTCAACCAAAATACTGTTGAAGTCAAATGAATGGATGGTGGATGATGAAGTTATTTCCTGTTCACCATATGGGTGTGGAGAGTGGGAATATCCACATATTCCCTAGGAAAGTGAAGAAATTCTTTCAGTGTCTCCAGCTTTTAATTGTTTTGATTTGCTTGTGACCAAATCAAGGACACAGAAATTAGTACTGGGGTGGAAAGTGTTAGAAACCAATTTAAATAACGATACGACAAGAAAAACCTCTTCAAGGCTTTAATATGTTTTCTTAATAAAGAGCTCTTGATATTGATTTTGTGTAGCATGCAGGCCAGAAAAATATAGGGAAAACAAGGAGGCATACAGGAGGATTGCACTTGTCAGACTCAATTTTGAGAGGCGAAATAACAAAATACCCCTCAGAAGTACATTCCACATCCTGCAGGAATGTTGGATAACTCTGCAGAGGCTTCCTACAGTTCTGTAATCCAGCTAACCTTGGCAGCCCAGAGGTCTCACACTGTAATCCAACAACAGATTCAATACAAGAGCAGCGCAGCTCGAAAGCTGCAAGAATTCGAACAGTTTTGTAGAGAGAAACATCCTGTGCAAAGACTACAGGAGCCTAAAGCGGTCAACGTGTGGTTGGACAGACCTCGTGTTTTGATAAGTGCCCCGATGTGTTTAAACGTACATGAAGGTCTGCGCTCTTTGGGAATTCAATAACATAATCATATGAAACAAAAGAGTATAGAGCATTTTTGGGCCGGTCTCTGGCTGTAAAACTGAAAGCGTGAGGAATGCTAAAGCACGCAAGCAACATCCACTCCTTTCCCCTGCATGAAAAATTCAAGCCCCGTAAGCTGAAACCTCGTGACTGGGTACTAAGTCGCATGATTTAAAAGACATTCTGACATGCAAGGCACACAGAGAAGCACTGATAAAGCCAACACACATTCGGCATGTTTTCTAAAGCAGTGAGAAGTCGAAAGCATTTGAGTCAAACCCAGCACAGGCATGTTTACACTTCCAATTCCACCAAACATCCAATAGTGTTAATTTGCTAGTGTTTCAAGATTAGTAATGCACCCAGAAATACTAACACTATTCTAATACTCCACAGTTCAAGCTTGGACTCATACTGTGACTGTTACTTACAGGTAGTGGTTTGGCGACTCCTATCTGGACCTGGCCAAGCGTGGCCCCCTTCAGGGCCTGGACAGCATCCTCCAGACTGGCGTTCTCCAGGTTAGTGGTGTTAACATACATGAGTCGGTCTCCTGGCAACAGCCTGCCATCCTGCTCAGCCACACCATTAGGAACGAGAGAGCGGATCACAATTACTGTCTTCGCCGAGTCCAGTGGGTCCTGTGATGGAGAGAAACAAAATCAATAACAAGAGCTCAGCTGCTGTAATAATACAGCATTTCTGGAGTTCTGTGTAAAAGTTCTAAGTCAAAATGAGGTTTGTTGGTTTCGTAGAGTCCTAATGACCACACATACAGTATGCATCTATGAGTCTCTATATTTAGATCTGCTCTGGATATATGTGATATACAAGAGGGAAAATGGTTCCAAGGAAATAACCAGTGGTAATATTTAGTACTTTACGTATCTTTAATCCTTTTTGAGGTTTTATATCAGTAATAAAATAAGCAAAAGGAGCCACAAATTGAAAAACCGTTATCAATATGAAGCAAAAATGAACATGAAAAAACAACAAAATAGACAGATTAACTTGTAAAAACTTTAAAAATTAACAAAAAGAGCTAATAAACAGATTTAACAAAATAAGCAACAACTTGAACCAAAATTGACAAAATAAAATAATTTAACACAATAAATGTAATTAAAATGGGGGAAAAAAAAATTCAACAAAATAAACAAAACAATCAGGTTTCATTCAACAGCATCTATAAACCAAAATGGTCTTATTTTATGTGACCTCCCTTTGCACTGAACCATGGGTCTTTCATGCATTTGTTCAGACTATATTCAATTTATAGCATTAATTTCCTGCTGTTATACCAGGTTTCATTCAACACATGTCAGATGTTTCAAATTGTTTGTGCTGCTTCTTGTCATGGGGTCAGAGGTCACAGTACATACTGACTTTTTAGGTCAGTTTGTTGTGTAACTTCAAAGGCGGTGTGCCTATTTCCTGAGTCGTCTTGTATTTAAAGAACAATGAGAAATAATAAATATGTATCCTCATTTTAACCCTGAAAAAACAACAAATATAAACGTGGACTAAGGCGTTTGCACAGAACTGTACACTCTGAATTCTCTTTTAAGATTATGGTCAAAACAAAATATCAGGTTCTATAAAAGCTGCTCCTCCAAAAGTGAGGCCTTGGTGATCAAACAATAACTATGAAGGCCTATACAGTAGATCAGAGGTGTCAAACATGCGGCCTGGGGGCCAAATTCAGCCGGTCAAAGGGATCAGTTTGGCTTCTGGGATGAATTTGTGAAATGCAAAAACGACACTGAAGCTATTGCTCATGATACTTCAGGTTCCACACACAAATCAATTCAATCTCAAATGGGTGGGATCAGTAAAATACTATCATAATCTGTAAATTTAACTCAAAAATGTTCTCTTTGTAAATGTAAACATTTTCATGGCATTTAAGTGTATTTACAACTTGACCAAATATGAACGCTTTGAAATATATTGTAATGTAATATTCTGCCTGTTATTAAATCTTTAGTGTATTTTTTGATCCAATATGATCTGTAAGATGTAATTTACATATGTAAATGATAAACAAGATATAATGTTGTTAAAATTCTACATAGTTTTCTTAAGAAATTTCAATTTGTTCATGTTGTTCACGTTGTTTTAAAGGATAACTGGGAGATGTAAGCATTTTCATCACGTAATTTTACTTTCTTCACTCTAAAACAGAAAAGTTGTAAGTTGAAATTATTTCTACATTATTATGTTATTAATTCACTGGTCTGGCCCACTTTAGATCAAATTTGGCGTAATGTGGCCCCTGGACTTGATACCCATTGGAGTAGATGCTTATTATGGGTTAAGTTCAGCTGTGTGAACAAACCAGAGGATGCTCCTTTTCTGACTCATACACAAGTAACACGGCAAAAGTTCATCATTCAACTTGCATGTTGTTTGGCTGCACACTGTCACAGAAAAGTAATATCTGTGGGTGACAACTGAGTGACGAGCTTTATTTATTAAGCACTTTAAAACAACCACAGTGGACCATAGTGCTGTACAGAAGACTGAAAGCACAGTAAAAAAATAAAAGCATTGATAAACTATAAAACTGTATAATCCAATAAATTCAAATAGATAAGACAAGTTAAGATATAAAACGGATACAAAACGTGAACTTTGCAAGAGTGTTAAAAGGCCAAGGAGAACAGGTAGAGATAGAAAAACGGATGAGGAGGAAACTGGTCTTAAACCAGATGTTACCAGCAAATTTCCAAAGTGACAATAAGTTCCGATATTCAAGCTATTATTCACAAATAATTAAATTCGCACACTGACCCTGCTTGTATTGTGTTGAGTGGAAAATGTCAGACTAACTTTAATATGTCGCAATGACACGATGTCGACTGGTGTTTTGTGGTGGAAAATAAGGTGGCTAAATTAAAAATATTAAAGTTCAAGTCCACCATTACACAGTTCCAAATGACCCCAAGATTTCTTTTTTGCTTAGACCTTGAGATGTATTAGAAAAAGAAGACAAATGCCTGTTTAAGATTCTTATAATTGCTTCCAAAAAGGACATTAAAAGGAAAATGAGAACTGATGCACCCTGTGAGGATCAGGAGCTATAATAGAAGAACTCGACTCTATGGAAAGATTGGAACATATTTTCATAAAGCACTGGAGAAAATGGCTGGACCATAAACAAAGCAATGCATAATAATTACTACTGACTGTCATTTAAACATCTTTCATTCCAACCAGTGTTGTATTGTCTGTAGATAAGTGATACAACTTGTGTGTGTGTACCACCTATTTTCTCTGTAGTTTTGTTACAAACAAGTAGTTAGAATTTTAAAATTAACCCATAAACATCCAAACTGATCTAAATTGTTTAATACCGGTTGATCCACTCATCCTATCAATATATTTAAATAATTATTCTCAAATACAGTGTTGTCTTTTCATGGTCATCACTAAGGGCCCATTTGAACATTCAGAGGCTCTGGAGTTACCATGGAAATACTGTCATTATCCACAGCATTGATTCCCCTGTAAAACTCATGGGGTTGGATCAATGAAAGTGGATAGAGACACTTGGTTTATGATCAGTTAATGATTTCTTTTATTGAAAGTCACCTTTTCTTCATTTTTATGAAGATTATGACAATCAACTGAAATCTGAGGTTTTATGAACATTTACATGATCAGTGAGTTAAATAGACAAAAGCACCTGATTTTCATTGGGGAAAAAAAGCTAAATACAGAGGATAATATTACAGTAAATGGTGCTAAATAACTTATTAAATATTAAATGAGGAAGAAAAAATGTTTGGGAAGTGCCACAAAAGTAACACATTGTGAACACTGTGAAACAATTGTTTGTTTCTTCACTAACTTAAACTAATATTATTACACTAGCGACCCACCTGATAGTCCAGAATGCTGAATCCCAGTCCCCCTTCTCCTTTCTCTAGCTCAATATTCTGGATTTCCAGTTCCCACATGGCCAGAGCAGATCCTATTGCCTCCTCTGTCACATTACCCTGTGTCACCACTGCTGCGTTCTCTTCGGGGTCTTCAGCAACCAGCGCATTGCTCAGATCAATTTGTTTCTGCGGAGGAAAAAGTCCCAAATTTCTATGTAGTGTATGCCTTTCTCACTTTTACTCACAAGCCATAGGCTGGTACCCTGTAGTCAGGTTTCTGGCTCAGCTTTCTGGCAGCAGATAAAAGGGAAATACCTTTGGGATGGTAGAGCTTTAGTACAGTATCACAGATAAAGCTGGAGAGATGAACCCCCTTTTCCAAAGGGAAGCTGCTTTTGATGTCTCGTATCTCTAGAAAATATTGTTGGATACTTCTGCAGTATTAGGAGAACCAGTCTTAATAAACTTTCAGCCTCCTCGCCTATCGCTAGGTCTTAATCCATCATGGCTGACAATGCTGAAAGCCAATGGAGCGATGGACAGGCAGGCCTGAGCTAATAATGGTTGATGGCTTATAAAGACTGTTTCCATCCTATCATATTCAGATATATTTTACATGATGCATTACTGAATGTCACAGAGATGCATGGCGCTTCCATCTGTACTTATATACATTATCTGCTGCAATATTCATGAGTAAAATGCCTCTGTGTTTTGGCTTTGACAGTCAATGCTCCAGTGACTTTTACAGATTTCCTCTTGGTCACACTGCGCTGGCATTATAAATGACATTTTCTATAGTAGAGCAGTGCAAACGCAGTACCTTTAATTTAGATGCAGTGGAAAGAGCCTCTGTTTCTGGAATGACAGCATCCATGTCAGGCTGCAGGAAAGGAGCGGGCCGACAACATGTCATATAAACAGAGACTGGCAGCTCCTTCAGGATCCGGACCACTTCCTTGTGGGTTTCGCCAATCAGGGAAATACCGTTAACCTGAGAGAGAAATGACATGAAAGGAAGCACAACAAGCAAATGCAATGTGAATAAGTGTAGTCTTTGTCACTGTACCTCAAGCAGTTCATCTCCACTGAACAGCTTTCCACAGCGACCAACCGGTCCTTCCGGCAGGACAGATCGGATGTAATGGTGCCCACTGTTGGCCTCCAGACTGATGCCCAGCCCACTGCTCTCACTAAACTTCTCCACCTGAGCCACCTGTCAAGAGAACAGAGAATCACAAGGTTATTTATATTGCACTTTCAAAATAAAACAAACTGCCCAAAGTGCTGTATAGAGCTATAAGTAAAATACATGATATAGTAAATGGTAAGAATAAGAATAAATTGTACTGAAACAGATAAAACCAAGTAGTACCAGGCACAACAAACCCCACCCCTGAGATGTATTGTAGCTTATTATGGCATTGATATATGATCCAAGGTGTAAGTAAATTGA
>JAPTYR010000011.1:17514115-17526980 GCA_029814505.1 Siphamia roseigaster
TTCAAGTATTAAATAAACAACAATAACAAAGTGATCTGCAGTGAGTGTCAACTTTTAGTGCAAATAAACAATACTGTTAGAAATAGCTTTAGTGATAATATGTCACAGTATCACAGTCTCTAGGAGCGAAGGAACGAAGGCGGAGCTTTTGTTTGTGTGCATGTGTAACGCAGGGGAAAAGAAAGGGGAAAAAGAACGACAAAAAGAACGACTCTCACCCGGCCGTGATTCGGCTCCCATCGTTCACATTGAAGAGCCGTTCAAAAGAATCGACTCATTCGCGAACATCACAACACTATCATGTAATATTCATTTGGCAGTGGAGAGCGACATCCCCTTAGCAAGCAACGGCCGCGTTCTTGATGGCGTATGCAGTTGCAATGTGCGCAGCGCGTATCGGCACTTCGCCAAAATACAGTATATGAATGCGGCCCTTGATTACGCGGGACATGGTCTGAACGTAATTTTGCTTCCAGTGCTGTACGCGACAACACTAAGCGGGACGGTTGGTCACCCTAGCCCACACACAAACACCAGGCAAGTCTTCCTGAGGTCCTCTAAAAACATAATGGTAACCTAAAAAGATTGGTAATTCTCAAGCCTGGGGTACGGATGTCCTAGCGGTCAGGTCACGTGCACCAGGAGGCTGACTGACGAGCAGACTGCCCACGTTGGAGTCTGTCCCATGGCGTCCTTCCCCGACATGACTGTTTCCGACTCTATTCACTGTCCTATCTTCTCCATTAAAGGCATAAAAAAAGTGCCCACAAAAGAAAAATAATAATAATCTCGAGCCTGAATAAAGACTTTACATATGTTTTTTTAGATGCTATCTTACTTGAAATATTTCTAGTGTTCTAATATTTCTAATAAAAATAGCTCTTCATTGCATTAGTCTTTAGATTTGACAATGTAAGCAGACCTTGAACTGCATCTCTGGTACTGTAGTGATGAACATCAGACCTGTATCCAATCTGATGAGCAAGTGTTTTAGGGAGCTTGGTGTAAATAATGTTGCAAACAAATAACGACATATTAAAATGGATCTGTGGAGTTAAATTAATGAAGAATTCAGACCCAAGCACAGCATTTACAGTTTATGTAAACCTCATGGAAATGCTGGAAAATGCATAATTCCATTTTAAGCAAAATGTCACACCTTGAAAGGAGTAATGGGGTCATTTATTACTCAAACATTGTAGGTGTCATTAATGCATTTTAACTCTTACTTGACATGAAATGAAAGGACGTTAAGAACCAAGGCAGACAAAGATGATGTTGAACAGAAACAGAACCATTCATATTTTCAATCAGACTTATACATATTCAAATCTTACACTCCATTTCAAGATGATGGATAGTGAAATTTCTAATATCACCAGCAACAGACACACAGGCACTGTTTTTTTTTTTTTCCTTGTCATTTCACATTCACCATCACCCATCCCCCACCACCCCCTTTAGCTTATTTCAACAAGGAAATCACAAGAAATCACTTACTAGAAGAAAACATCATCATCTGAAAGCTTTTTTTCTTTCCTCTCCCATTAATCATTTTAGGAGCCTTGTTTGTCTCTGGATATAAAACTGGATATGAAGTCGTTTAAAGTAGCTGCAACTCAAATATGATACTAAATGTGAATACTGAGGCTTCAATATTAATAATATCATATCATAATACCATGTCCTACTATGACCTTATATTAATAATTGCCTTGATTAGAAACATTGTGACGCAACAGTGTTTCCAGAAACATTTTGTTTTTGCTTTATTGTTTCATTCAAAGTAAAACGGAAACTCTTGTTCCTTACAAATGAAAAAAATACATTCCTGAGTCTCAGGTGGGATATAATAATATATCATTAATAGCACTTTCACTGCATTTTGCAACTAAATTTTGCTTAAATTTACTGAATGAGGATATTTTTTTTTTAACCTCCCTCTCAAACTAAAGGATCAGGTTGAGTCTTCTAGAGGTGGACATGAGGTGCTTTCCCACTGTAGGAACCTTTTGTAGTTCCGAGAACCTTTTTCGTTCCTGGAACCTTTTTACCCGTGTTCCCACAGCATAGGAACCAGGGGTCTTTTTTGGATCTATGGGAACTATATGATGGAGGTGATTGGTTGAGCTGGGACTCCGCCTATTTTTGCATCTTGCTGTACCGTTATTTCTTGACATTAGACGCTGTATTTAACCATACACCATTACATTCCTGTGATGCAGAACATCAGTGCTGTGGCCTCCTGGTTATCCATTCTAGTTTATAGTAGCACTGTCTTCTACCTCCTGTGTGTTTTTTTTTTTTTTTTATATGGAAACACATACTCACACCCATCGGGTTAGTTGATCTAAGTGTCTCTTATTGTAGCAAACGGGTCAGAATCCCAGTTCATCTGAATAAGAAGTCAAGGGACAGGGTCAGTATTTGACGCTTTGGGAGTTAGACAGCGTTGAATTTATCGCTTAAAGAAGACATTACTGTCGCGGATGTCAGTGTCCCATAGTTCCTACTGCCCTGTGGGAATGCAAACTAAAAGGTTCCCTAGGAACTATATAGTTCCTCGAATTAAGTTCCTACAATTATGGTAATTATGTGGTAAAGTGCCTAATATGACCAAAAATTCAATCCTTGAGTTTTGATTTCTGGTTTTGTCTCCTTTTTGACTATAAACTCAAGGATAATCCTACATGACAAATTGTTTTACTGAAAGTATAACTCTTATATCCTCCTGAGACCCAGCAATGCATCCTTGTCCTTGTTTCACAGTGTTACTTAAAAACCACACCATCATCCTCCAATGACATGCACTAGTAGGTTAATTAAATAATTAAATTGCCCTTAGGTGTGATTGGTTGTTCGTCTCTATACAGTCACGGAAAAAATTGTAGACCATCCTTGTTTCCTTCAATTTCTTATTTATTTTAATGCCGAATACAACATAAGATATATTCGTTTGGATACATATGATGTCAAAGCTAACTCCCAGTAATCTAATTTCAGAGTTGATTATCCATTTTCTATGGTTTTGTTAATAACAACCAATATCTCTTCAGTTCTTACATCAGTGTCTATAGCATTTTACTGTCAAAACCAGTGCTTTTAGGCATTCCATGTTTTCTTTTCTGTCTGTTTTAGTCAAATGATACACACAGGGTTTAGTGCTTGATTACATATCCATTGTTTAGAATTACTTTTGATGCTCTATTTTTTTTTTCCACGACTGTTCAGGTCATTTTTGAAAATGAGAATCTGCACTCACTTAACTTTCCTGTTTAAATAAAGGTTAAATACATAAATGGTCCTTTTTCCTGTCATAGTGGCAGTTTATTGTTAAAAAGCCACAACTTTCACAGGTTATGATAAACAAAACCAGCATATTTACAATTACAGGCTGCAAGAAATTCTTCCGGAGACTCATCTTTGGCATTTTTCCTGATTTTCAGAAGGCTAAACCTCTTCATTTCCGTTTGAAACACTTCCTCGACTTAACTTCTTTTGCTGTTGATCACTTTCCATCTGCAGCAAAAACCTAAATGACATACTGGTGAACAGCTTTCACCCATCGGCGTGGGTCATACAGCCCGTTACTATGTGGATGCAGTCATAGTTATGTCTTTCTTTGTAGTCGGTCTGAAAGGTTGACATGCTCCCATATGACCGGCCCCCTCCTCACAGGGGTCCTGCGATATCTCGGTTGTCTCCTTCCAGGCCTGAATGGGCACATTGTGCTGCCGCCCGCCGCTGCTCTGCAGACCTCTGGGCCCTCCACACACACCTGTCAAACCATGTCCTTGGCGCCTTGGGTGCTGAGACACTCCAGAGCCCCCCTGCTGCACACATGGTCATTGAACCCCGACGCACATGCACACACACCAAAAAAGCAATCACATACGAGCAAATAAACACATGCGGTCAGGTAGGCATATGTACGGACACATGCATGTATACAAAGAGGAACACACAATTGACTTCCACATGAACACAGTGTGCATGCGTGCATTGGTACACACACACACCCATGCAGCTCAAGCACACACTAAAAGACTGGAGTTTATTGGAAACACACTTCGCTCCCCTCCCCTTCGCCAAGGTTATATTCAGTGTTCAGAAAGGGTCAAGTTCCATATTTGTCAGGTTGGGGAGGGCACGGAAGGTTGTTTGGGGTGCACATGGAAACAGGACTGAGACGTAAACTACCTGTAACTCGAGCCACGTCTTCAATCAGTTGCAGGTTTTCTGTTTGACTGAGAGGGCCTTATTGCAGGGGCTGAGCTTAAAGGGGAACAGCAGGTTTTTTTGTTTTAACATTAAGCCCCTTTTCTGAGTTGTCTGCAATGCAATTGAGTCATACATACCGTTTTTTTTTTTTTAATGTTTGCGGCTGTCTCTGATATTTGGATTATTTGGAATACTCTCCAACTGCTTCAGAATGACATCCTCAAAAACACCCTTAACATCCAGTTTACGAAACAACAAACTCACCCAAGTGATTCGTGGTCTTCACTGGTAACCCATAACAACTTTAGTTGTGAAAGATGATTTCTGTCGAGTCTTATTTGGCAACTCGGTCATGCTGGAACTATTTTTCTCAGCCACCTCACAACCGTATCCATTGGATGCAGCTCCTCTGCTGTAAATTCAGGTTCAAACCCATAAGTTCGACCATCACATTCTAAAGACAACATTTCCTCTTCCCACGGTTCATGCTCCATTTTTCTGAAAAATAGAAAAACTTGTTTGTTTGTTTTTTGTTTGTTTGTTTTTTGGTATGAGTCACCGTATGTTGTAGCGCGTCCACCGTTACCTAGCATGGAAGTGACACAACATTGTGCGCAGCAAGAGAACTAAGATAGTGGAAGTGACATCATCAGACCGTAGATGTTCACGCTGTGCTTTTCATGAGAAAATGTGCCCAAACGATAAGAATTCCTAACCCTTACCATCAGTAAAGTCTTCTTTTTTTTTACCGTATAACTAGTGTTGTCATTTAGTTTCAGTAGTTTATTTTAGTCTTTTTCTAAATCAGATTCTTTTTTTACACCTGTTTATCTCCATATATCAGTTCCATCAACAAAACTCCGTAAAACCCAGTAAAAAAACAGTTGACTTTTTCTGATTATTTAACCTTTTGATCTGTGAGACTTTAGCAGTTCCAGTCAAAAAGAGTAAAATAAGCAACAAAGTGAAGAAAAACATCCAAAGTGATGAATATAAACCAACAAAAATGAAAAATAAAACAACAAAACAATAAGTAACATGAACAAAGTAGGACACAAATGCAGCAAAATTGAAGAAAAAACAATTAAAAAACAAAATGGAGAAAAACAAGCAAAATAAGCAACAAAATGAACAGACAAACTAATAAATATTTACAAAATAACAAATAACATGGAAAAATGTGCAAAAAAAATAAAACAAATTAATTAAAAATGAACAAAGTAAGACAAATGGAACAAAACAAATGAAAAATATTAAAATAAAAAAAACAAATTGTAGAAAAATAAACAAAATAAACAATAAAATGAACAAAGAAGTAATAAATTTTTACAAAACGATAATAAGTAATATTGAAAAATTTGCAAGAAATTTAATTTAAAAACAGACTGACTGACTAACTGATTGATTGATTGATTGATTGATTGATTGATTGGGTCCCAGTAAATTTAGTTTTGTCTTTTTCTAAATCATTTGATTTTTAACATCTGTTTTGATGAAAAAAAAAAAACAACTCTGCAAAAACACAATAAAAAATAAAAGAAAACGGTTTAATTTTTCTGCATATACAAACTAAACCATCCATTCAGATTGTGTCAGGGGTTAAAGGGTTAATAATCAGGTCCTCATAATCTCTCTAGAAACCTGATAATGATGGAATGGTTTCCAGGTGTGATGGAAGAGGGTAACATCCACATCTGGGCGATATATCCATTTTATCAATTAATTCGAGTTTTTTGTTGCGGCCGATTTAAAAAATAAACGATTTTTTTTTCCCTTGTCTTGCACCGGCGCTCAGGAACTTCCGGAGCGCCCGATGCCCCTGCCCCCTCCCTCCTCTTCACGGTTCCAGACTGCACCATACAATAATAATTCCAGCGTTACCGTTTCAAGCTCCAGTTCCGTTCAGGGTAGGATATTGTTCATACAGATAAAGGTCATACCTATCCTACTAACATTATATTTCATTGGAATATAACTGAACCAGGACCGGATTTAGCTTTACCCACCAGAGTGGATAGGAAGAAATCATAGGGCGGCGCCGCTCTTGGGAGTCAAGTCCCCCAAACTTTGAAATTCATAGAAAACTGCTATTTGCCAGTAGGCGACTCGTAATGGAAGCCTGGGGAATCACGGCTTCCTCGGAATTAAATGAAATTGTGACACGAGAAGAGTCATAGTGGTATAGCAGCAAACATAGTTAAACATATTATGTTTTATATATACACCTTTGTTGAAAGTGTGCATTGGCTTTCCAACAACAACCATAACAGTTTTGAAGTTATGAAATGCAAAATCGGCCACACTTTCGCAGCATACAGTAAAGTGGTGGAGAGCGGCACGTAGAAACAACCCACTGTTCTGACGTAGCCACAGGCGGCCAAAGTCTGCCCACACCTACTTGGCCTCACTACTTGCTTTTTCTGTTTAGAAAATGTTTGGAGAATCAACCAATCAAACTTGCCTGTTCTATCGCTTCCAGAAGTGGAATAGTTTCCTGTGGGCGAGCAGGGGCTGGCTTCCACGAAAATGACCAGAAAATTACAATTGGACGGGGACCAGTCAATTTGTCACACACCAATCAGATTGTGAATGCAGTCCAGCGGGACGTTTTTTCCAATCGGGAGTTCAATTTCATTCAGTCTCGGTGTGGGTTAGCAATGGACATAGGTTATTTCTTGCTGAATGTTTTTTTTTAACAATGCCACTTTAGCAGCAGCTTGTCGTAAAAGAGAAGGGGAGACCTTTGCGAGATGTGACAATTGCGCAAAAATACACAAAAGGTCAAAAAAGTTTGAACATTCTCCACTCAGCACGATGCCCAAACTGGGTGGTTGACCGCTAGCATGACTCAGATAAAGCAATACCTTTGGTGAAACTTATTGACAACGGGCTTCCCCAGCCAAAATCGCCACGAGTCGATACTTCCTCCCCTCTGCATTTGCCCGGGCTTGGGACCGGCACAAATAGGACACTGGCTTTTTTCCCATTGAGGCAGCATTTATATATTTATCTCATCTCATTATCTGAACCTGCTTAATCCTCACTAGGGTCATAGGGGTCGCATGAAGCCTATCCCAGCCACATAGGGTGAAGGCGGGGTACACCCTTGACAACTCGCCAATTTATCACAGGGCTACATATAGACAAACAACACTCTCACATTCACACCTATGGACAATTTAGATTAACCAATTAACCAATTAGTGCTTGTCTTTGGATGGTGGGAGGAAGCCGGAGTACCCGGAGAAAACCCACGTTTTCCGGTGAACTTTACATCCGAATATTGCTAATATACCTAGCCTAGCTGTAGCTTCATTTCCTGTACTTGAACTAATATACCTAACCTAGCTTTAGCTTCATTTCCTGTCATACAACTAATATCCTTAACCGAGCTGTAGCTTCATTTCCTGTCATACAACTAATATCCCTAACCAAGCTGTAGCTTCATTTCCTGTACTAGAACTAATATACCTAACTTAGCTTTAGCTTCCATTCCTGTACTAGAACTAATATACCTAACATAGCTTTAGCTTCACTTCCTGTACAAGAACTAATATACCTAACCAAGCTTTAGCTTAATTTCCTGTACTTGAACGAATATACCTAACTTAGCTTTAGCTTCAGTTCCTGTACTAGAAATAATATAACTAACCTAGCTGTAGCTTCATTTCCTGTACTAGAACTAATATACCTAACCTAGCTGTAGCTTCATTTCCTGTACTAGAACTAATATACCTAACCTAGATTTAGCTTCATTTCCTGTACTAGAGGTAATATACCTAACCTAGATTTAGCTTCATTTCCTGCACTAGTGCAAATATACGTAGCCTCGCTGTAACTTCATTTTCTGTGCTAGAGATCATATACCTAACCTAGCTGTAGCTTCATTTCCTGTACTAGAGCTAATACACCTAGCCTAGCTGGAGCTTCATTACCTGCACTCGAGGTAATATACCTAACCTAGCTGTAGCTCCCTTTCCTGTACTAGAGCTAATATACCTAGGCTAGCTTTCGCTTTATTTCCTGTACTAGAGCTCAGGGTTTGAAAACACATGAATCATGCAGGAGGGGCACATGCAGAGAGAGTGGAACAAAGGTGAGACCCCAGGTATGTGTTAAACTACGGGCCCCAGGTATGTGTTAAAAGTACAGACCCCAGGTATGTGTTAAACTACAAACCCCAGGTATGTGTTAAAACTACAAACCCGATTATATGTTAAAACTACAAACCCCAGGTATTTGTTAAACTACAAACCCCAGGTATATGTTAAACTACGGGCCCCAGTTATGTGTTGAACTACATACCCCAGGTATGTGTTAAAACTTCAGACCCCAGGTTTGTGTTAAAATGCATACTCCAGGTATATGTTAAACTACAGAAGCCAGGTATGTGTTAAACTACGGGCCCCAGGTACGTGTTAAACTACGGGCCCCAGGTATGTGTTAAATTACGGGTCCCAGGTATTTGTTAAACTAGGGGCCCCAGGTATGTGTTAAAACTACAAAACCCAGGTATGTGTCAAACTTCGGGCCCCAGGTATATGTTAAACTACGGGCCCCAGGTGTGTGTTAAAACTAAAAACACCAGGTATGTGTTAACCGACGGACCTTGGGTATGTATTAAAACTACAAAACCCAGGTATGTGTCAAACTATGGGCCCCAGGTATGTGTTAAACTATGGGCCCCAAGCGTGTGATAAATCTACATTCCCCAGGTATATGTTAAACTACAGACCCCAGGTATGTGTTAAAACTACAAACCCCAGGTATGTGTTAAAACTACAGACCCCAGGTTTGTGTTAAAATGCATACCCCAGGAATATGTTAAACTACAGACGCCAGGTATGTGTTAAACTACGGGCCCCAGGTATGTGTTAAACTACAGGCCCCAGGTATGTGTTAAATTACGGGTCCCAGGTATGTTTTAAACAACAGACCCAGGTATGTGTTATTCTACAGGCCCCAGGTATATGTTAAGCTACGGGCCCGAGGTGTGTGTTAATCTACGGGCCCCAGGTATGTATTAAACGACGAGCCCCAGGTATGTGTTAAACTACGGGCCCCAGCTATGTGTTAAAACTACAAAACCCAGGTATGTGTTAAAACTACAAAACCCAGGTATTCGTCAAACTTCAGGCCCCAGGTATGTGTTAAAGTACGGGCCCCAGGTATGTGTTATTCTACAGGCCCCAGGTATGTATTAAACTACGGGCCCCAGGTATGTGTTAAACTCTGGGCCCCAGGTATATGTTAAACTACGGGCCCGAGGTGTGTGTTAAATTACGGGTCCCAGGTATGTTTTAAACAACAGACCCCAGGTATGTGTTATTCTACAGGCCCCAGGTATGTATTAAACTTCGGGCCCCAGGTATGTGTTAAACTCTGGGCCCCAGGTATGTGTTAAACTCTGGGCCCCAGGTATATGTTAAACTACGGGCCCCAGGTGTGTGTTAAAACTAAAAACACCAGGTATGTGTTAACCTACGGGCCTCGGGTATGTGTTAAAACTACAAAACCCAGGTATGTGTCAAACTACGGGCCCCAGGTATGTGTTAGACTTCGGGCCCCAGGTATGTGTTAATCTACGGGCCCCAGGTATGTATTAAACCTACAAAACCCAGGTATGTGTTAAACTACAGGCCCCAGGTATTTGTTTAACTACGGGCGCCACGTATGTGTTAAACAATGGGCCCCAGGTGTGTTAAAACTACAAATCCCAGCTATGTGTTAAAGCTACAAAACCAAGGTATATGTTAAACTAAAGAACCCAGATATGTGTCAATCTACGGGCTACAGGTGTGTGTTAAAAAGAAAAACCCCACGTATGTGTTAAAGCTACAAAACCCAGGTATGTCTTGAAATACAAACCTGATGTATGTGTTAAAGCTAGAAAACCCAGGTATGTTTTAAACTACAGGCCCCAGGTATGTATTAAACTACGGGCCCCAGGTATGTGTTAAACTACGGACCCCAGGTGTGTGTTAAAACTAAAAACATCAGGTATGTGTTCACCTACGGGCCTTGGGTATGTGTTAAAACTACAAAACCCAGGTATGTGTCAAACTACGGGCCCAAGGTATGTGTTAATGTACAGGCCCCAGGTATGTGTTAAATCATGGGACCCAGGTGTGTCTTAACATTAAAAACCACAGGCATGTGTTAAATTACAAACCCCAGGCACACGTTAAATTAAAGACCCCAGGTATGTGCTAAAACTAAAAACTCAAGATATATGTTAAAACTACAAAACCCAGGTATGTGTTAAACTACAGACCCCAGGTCTGTGTTAAAATACGGGCCCCGGGTATGTGTTAAACTACAGGCCCCAGGTATTTATTAAACTACGGGCCCCAGGTATGTGTTAAACTACAGACCCCAGCTATGTGTTAAAGCTACAAAACCAAGGTATGTTTTAAACTATGGGCCCCAGGTATGTGTTAAACTATGGGCCCCAGGTATTTGTTAAACTATGGGCCCCAGGTATGTGTTAAACTACAGACCCCAGGTATGTGTTAATCTACGGGCCCCAGGTATGTGTTAAACTAAGGGCCCCAGGTATGTGTTAAACTACGGGCCCCAGGTATGTGTTAAACTAAGGGCCCCAGGTATGTGTTAAAATACAAACCCCAGGTATGTGTTAGAACTACAAACCCCAGGTATGTATTAAAACTACACACCCCAGGAATGTGTCAAAATACAAACCCGAGGTATGTATTAGAACTACAACCTAGGTATGCCTTAAACTACAGGCCCCAGGTATGTATTAAAACTACAAACCCCACAGGTATTTGTTAAACTACGGGCCCCAGGTATGTGTTAAACTCCGGGCCCCAGGTATGTGTTAAAGCTACAGACGCCAGTAATGTGTTACAACTACAAACGCCAGGTATGTGTTAAAACTACAAACACCAGCTATGTGTTAAAAGTACAAACGCCAGGTGTGTGTTGAACTACGGTTTTTGTCCTCTTAACACATCTATTGTGGTCTCATATTCGTGCTCAAAGTATCAGTAGATTGATTATCTCTCCCCTGCGGAAGAAGGGAATAGGTACCAGGAGCCGTCATTCGACCAGACAAACCAAGTGGTTGACGTTGCTGACGCGCCAATGGATTTCTCCTCCAGGGAAATGTTTACTTAACCCTTTAACTCCTGAGATTTTAGCAGTTTCAGTCAAAAAGAATAAAATAAGCAACAAAATGAAAAAAAAAAAACAGCCAAAATGATCAATAAAAACCAACAAAAAAGAATAATAAACAAACAAATTAATGAGTACTATGAACAAAGTAAGACACAAATGGAACAAAATTGAGGAAAAAAAATAAAACTCGAAAGCACTCAGAGTGCAAACCTCCACCCCCTTGTGGCGTGCTGCACAATTGCAGCGAACAAATGCACATACAAACACAACTCGAATGACCACATAAGTAATAAAAAAACAAAATGTATATAAAAAAAGAAACAATATACACAACAAAATGACCAAAAACTAAGAAATGTTTACAAAATTATAAAAAAGTTGAAAAAAAAATTGCGAAAACATTAACTAAAATGAAGTGTAAAAAAAACAACAAAAAACTAAATAAAAATAAATAACTAGTATTGTGATTTGGTCCTAGTAGTTTTAGTTTTGGCTTTTTCTTTTTCTAAATCAGTTTATTTTTGACACCTGTTTATCAGTTCCAGGAAAAAAGCACAAAAAAAAACACAGTAAAGATTGAATTTCTCTGAATATTTAAACGAAACCATCCATTCAAAATACGTCAGCGCTTGACACATCAGGGGTTAAAGGGTTAATGTCCTTTTTCATGTTAAAAATTACATTTTATTTGTCTTGGGTACTATATCTGTCACCGTGCAGGAGGGGGGAGAGGGCGGGGCTTACAGTGAGAGAATGGAAGGAGCTGTTTGGCGACTGGTTTGGAGGGGCGGTCTCTATCAAATACATGAAAAAGGTCCGTATTAACATTACTTTTGAGTTGAATGTTGTCTAACACGAAATTATATCACTAATGGGCTTGGGATTTATTGCTAATCGTGAAAAATAGCATGATATGTGTCCTTTAAATCCCTTTTAAAAATTAATTTATGAACAATTCCAGTGTTATGGACGTGACCTTTGAACTCCAAATGTCAACTAATGACCCAGGTCCTTTTTATTCTATCCCAGTATCTAAACAGGTGTTGCATATTTTAAGGGTATCCCATATTGGAGAAGTGAAACAAAAAAAATTATTATCATCATACGTTTAGAAGACAAGAAAATAGTAAAAAATATGTTTTATGGATATGAAGGTAAAAAACACCTGTTCTGAGGTGACTCCACATTTTCATGGAACTGTGTGAACTCGTCAATCTAATATTTTAAATGCAGATAATCCAATTAATTAAATAAACAGGTCCAAGGTGAACAGAAAAACAGATTAGTTTGAAATATGTAGTATTTTTTGCAGAAGGAAAAATCAGTAAAAATCTCCCCCGTGAACTGCCACCTTATCGTGGTGGGGGGGTTTGAGTGAAAAAAAACTAATACATATTTACAAAATAATGAACAACTTGAAAAAAACTTGCCAAAAAATTAACAAAAAAAGTAGAATAAATAAATAAATAATATCCCCCCCGTGAACTGCCACCTTATCGTGGTG
>JAPTYR010000011.1:17672520-17682655 GCA_029814505.1 Siphamia roseigaster
GAACTAGTTTGGTTGACATTCACCCGTTGTTCTGGCGCTGTGGTGTGACGTCACCAGAACGAACGAGTGAACGAACTAAATGAACGAATCACTTTGCTGAACTGACTGACGTGAACGAACTGGCAGGAAAGAATCGTTATATCCCATCTCTAAATAATATAAGTAACACATTGATTACTCATACTGGAAAATAATATTTCTTAAGATTTCTGTGATCATGTGAGTGGCAAAGAAAAATGGCTCCAGTTTCAGATTTGGCAAAAATACTGTTATTGTAGCATATGAAACATTTGACACATTTGAATTCCGAATGAAGTGAAACAGATGCAAACATGAAAAACGATAATACATTTTCAGTTTGACTTTGCATCTCTCCTGCAGATCGCTGGATGACTGATTGAATGGATAAACATTTGTGGGGAAAAAAAAAAATTCAATGTAAAGTTCGAAGGTTATATTTGTGCAGATGAAGATCCAGATGTTTCCAGTCTCAAGCCTTCGGTCATAACTGTAATTTTTCTTTTTGAAGATGAGAGTCTGCACTTTGCTCTTCACCAAAAGACCTATTTTTGTCAATCAATGTTGTGTTTGGAGGAGCTGTTTAAAATGTATGAGACCGGTAATGTGACCGGCTAAGAAGATGATGATAAATTACCACACCCCTCTCCTCATTTCCACTGCATTTAGCTCTTAGATGCACCTCACCGCCACTATATTTACGAGCATCGCACCTTCCCACAGACACCTTTTTATTGCACCTGACCTAGGACTAGTTGCTTTGATTGCTTTTGGATTGCACCTTTCTTTTTGAAAGTGTGTCGCTTTTTCTTGTCGCCTTTTGCGGTAAAACTGCATTAGCTTTTTAAATGACTGTGTCAGTCGGTGTCATTTCAAACCGAAGCTATTCACACCAGTGTGGAGGACTGTTTGGATGCTCATGGACGTTGAGCAGCATGGTTTTATTTTGTTTGTTTTGACGGGATTCTGTTGTGATCGGTTTATATATGGTTTAAAGGAATGACGATATAATGTGTTGCAATTTCGACTTGGAGTTTAAGCTGAACTGAAGATGAAGTCTAAAGTCATTATTTTGTCAGTGGTTCTCAACCTTCTTACAGCAGAGTACCCCCTGAAATATACTTTTTTTTTTTTTTTTTTAGCCAAGTACCCCCAACTCTTGATTCAGCATTTTTGATTGAAAAAAAATTTGGAAAAATTTGCTCCTTTGCCAAAGGTGTCTGTTTATTTTTTCAAAACTTTGTAAACAAACAACATATATTTAACTGTAATATATATATTTTTTTAAGAAAAGACAATTTTTGAAAAGTAAATTTTGTGTGGAAAATATAAACTGAAATGTGCCCCCTTTAATTGATAAGAAAAATTAATTGGTTAATTAATAAACCTTTCATTAACAACAAATAATAGAAACATTTTTTTAATAATATAAAATATAAATGTTCTTCAAATGTTACCAAAGCTTAAACAAGATGATTAACAATAAAACTATTATATGAATGCATTAATTGTGTTTTATATTTCAGCATTAATTCTGGTTATTTATTTCGTATTCAATACATGATGATTTATTTAATGTATTTTTCCCCAAATATTTCAAGTACCCCCTGGAGGTAAACGTACCCCACTTTGGGAATCTTGGGTCTGTTATTAAATCACATCACCCATTAATCCTGTGGTCTTTGTGACCGTTTCTTATGCTGGAAACTTGTTTTTTTTATTGTGTTTTTGATCATGTCTTCATATGCTGCCATGCTGAAGCATTCTTTAGCTCTTCCTAAAAACAGCCTCTGTGCCTACAGAAGTCAAATGTCTCTTTGGTCCCATGATGCAACACCTTTTTTGTTTTCTACCCATACAGTAGTAGAGTATTGGTCATGTCTATAAAAGTGTTGTTTATTTGTCCATGTGAAAGATGCTGCTTTACCCAGGACTCAACCAGTATACTAGACTTATCCACAGGTTCAGTCCAAAAGTCTTATTCCCATTTTTATCTTTGTTGTTTTCACGGGGTTGTAATGATCATACACGTTACTTATTCTCTTTTCTCCACATAAAACCATAAAATCCAGGAAATATCTGCACATCCATAAAAGACAGTTGAAAAACTGAACTAAATGGATTGTGAAGGTTAAAGTCACAATTTAGTTTGAACTCTGACTCCGTGAAAAGGAGGAGCAAAATCTATTAAAAACATATGACAATATGTTGAATAAAACCTGGAAAAAAAAACATCAAGAATGAATGCAATACATTAGTGCTGTGAGGTGATTAAATTATTTAAAATCTAATTAATGACAGGAATTGTAATCAATTAATCTAATCAATCGCATTTTAATCTCATATCTGCTAAAGGTCCCCCAATAAAGAATTTGAATTCTAGGACATTACAAAATTGTAGTGCTTGACAGATCAATAGAATCAACTAAGAAGAAATTATTTGAAATCCACATTTTTATTTGTCCATAAATGAAAATTCACAAGAAAAAAGTCAAGCACATCCCATTAAACCAATGAGGCCAGGTGCATTATTAAAAAATGTAGTACCAATACACTTCAATAAAATTGAGACATGAAATAAGGCTGAGTCTCAATTCAAAAGGAAACTAAAGCTGACTCCATACGCAAATTCAACATGACTAATAGATGTTTTCTAAGTCATTTCATAGAAACACGTGGTTTCCACGCTTCGCTTCCGTGCGTCACGTGGTCGCTTGCGTGCATTGCATTCATCACTTCGCTTACACCAATTGGATACGTCGCTTGTGCGCATCGACTATAAAACAGACCTAATAATTAATTGCGTACATTTTTTAAGGTGTTAATTTGCATTGTAATTAATTAATGTAATTAATGCGTTAAATATTATCTGAAGAAAAAGGATCATTTTCACTATTTTTTTGGTTGAATTAAACAAAAAACAAAACGGAACAAGTAAAAAGATTTCTTAAAATAAAATTTTCATTCTTATATCACGCTTTTAATTGTGATGAGATATTTTAACTAGAAATTACAAAGATAAAAAAAAAAAAAAACCCACACGATAAGATTTAGATTTTTTTTTCCCAGTGTAGATGGGATCAGAACAACCAAACTGGAAATCCACCCGGCTCTGTTCGACAGTGGTTGAAGCTTAGAGTCTGCACTCTGATTAGACCGAAACAAAGGACACCTCGAAATGTTTGGCTTAGAAAGTCAGCAGTCGTGCTCGTCCCAGCATTTCAAGGTACTTTCAACTCCTCCTAAGCCTTGTATCTTTCCCCGTCTCCTTCCCCGTTCTCTCAATTAGTGTTTGACTCTGAAACCCTTCACCCTCCCGCACACTCTCCTACTGTCTGGGTTTCTTTTGACTTTACTTTAATGTTTCTTTTTCTCTTTGTTTCGTTGTCACATCATCCTTCCTCTAATGGGCTTAAGCTAGGCATGAATGAGTAGCTCCTATCCAAACTCTCTGAGTGCTGTACTCGAGAGGGCGGCGGAAGGGAAGTGGGATCTACATTTACGCCATATGCCCTCTTACCTCGACGAGACGAAGTGGTTTCACCTTGTTTCCTTTGTGCCTCTCTGAAGGCTGCACCCAGTTAGCGCATCACAAAGACGCTGTTTTATGAGTCTGGTTTCCTTAACCTGCAGTCACTGAGCTCATCTTTTTTTTTTTTTTTTTCATTTGCCAAAGAGCATATATTCACAGCAAAACCTTTCAGAAATCATATATATAAGCGTCTGAAGTTATTTTTTCTTCATCTAAAGGCTTTAAAAGTGTCTTCATGCTTCATCTTAGAATAGATCCTAAGCAAGATTTTTAATTTTTTTTTTTTTGCTTTGAAACATAAATCCAGTGATTATCCCTCTGTTTGATGTTTCCGATGCCGGACTCGGGGGGAATGCGACATTATATATGAACCGTTTAAGTGCAATACTGATGACATTCTGTTGCGACGAATGTTTCACGGTATAGTTGCATAATTCACTTTGATGTAAACCAATCAGCTGAACATTCACAGTTTGTACCTCTTGAACTCTCTACATATGCAGTAATTCATGTCGATGGTCTCGGCATCAGGAGCGAATTCAGAGGAATTCTGTCGTACCGAGTCGTGCATGCCTCCCCGTAGCTTTAATGATAATGGCTGGATTTAATTCGACATCCGTCATTTCTTAGAATACTGTGGTAATTGCTTTGAAGGATTTCTCTTTACTTGTAGATGAAATTAACGCCGCTCACACCTTCATTTGATGGCATTTCGAGATGACCTTTCACTCCGGTCGTAACCTTTAGGTGCATGCTTTGATTTTCGCACAATGAAGGGCTTTTCATTAGCAGTGTGTCTTGACATGTTCCAGGTGGAGCTTTGACATGTACATTGGTGTGTCCAGATTTTAGGTTTTTCCCGTTGGACCTGAACTGTGGTCTGACAAAAAAAAAAAAGCGATGCTGTCAAAACGATCGTAACAATGCTTTGGTTTCTGTTCTAAAATCACTTTTTTTTACGCTTTATTTTTATCCATATTTTAATTGATAAAGAGCAAACAAATTAGAGCATCTGTGTTCAAGTTTTAGACAAAAAATACAGATAGGTTCAGGACAAATTTTGTTATAAATAAATATAGATAAATATAACAGTGTAATAATTCATGCATTTCTTTGATTAATATACGCATCCCATTTGTCCGAATATTTTTTTACAGTTGTCAGGAGTGAGTCTTAATGAGAAAGTTAGTCTTTCCATGTCATAAATTTCAATCAAGACATGTGCCCAGTTGAAAAGTGTTAAGTGATCTTCACACATCCATTTTCTGTTTTTTTTTTTTTTGTTGTTGTTTTTTGCGTTTGCTAATTATATTAAAGGTGCCCAGCCACTCAAAACCCTTTTTACTTGTATTTTAAAAAATGTGCTATGGCCATAGGTGTTTGTGTTCCTTGTGAAATTGAAAATAAACCACTACCTCCTCTGTCTGCTATTCCCACTGAAAAGAAATAGGCGTAGAAATCAGATCAATTTTGAAAGCTGGTCAGTGTGACATGTTCATATCTGAGCTCATTAGTATTCATGACCACGCCCACGGAATTCATTGAGCTCAGCTTCATTGTTTTTATATTTGAACTTTCTCTTTTATGTTCTATGTAAAGCACTTTGAATTGTCCTGTACATGAAATGTGCTATACAAATACCCTTGCCTTGCCTCAGTGACATTTTTTTAAATAGAAAACAAACTGGGGTACTCTAAATGGGGGATAAATATGACAGATTCATGGGGGCCAGCAGTAGAGGGGGCCCATAGAGCTGTGGAGGGGCCCCAGTGGATAAAGGTTAGAAACTGTGAACAAGATACACAGAAACAAGGACTATAAAAACACCTTAGCAGCCAAAAATATAGGTGCAATAAATAAAACGATGAATCATAAAAGGGCAATAGATTAAAAGCACAATGTAAATGTAATAATGCAGTGGAATAAGTAGAGTAATAATAGAGAGGTGTTAAATATTGGCACATAAAACCAGTTTACATTAAAAGATTAAGATTTGCACTAAATGATTATTTCTAAGTTTAACAATCTAACGGCAGTTGGGAAGAAACTCTCACAAAAACGTGTATTCCTGGACCCCAGGCTGCGATACCTTTTACTTAAAGGACAAAAGGGAGAAACTGGGAGTCGTCATGTTTGCTGTTCGAGAGTTCCTCGACTTGTTGCACAGGGTGAAGATGCTGAAAAGCCAGGCTCTCATTGGCAAGCTGTTAGCCAATCAGAGTCAAGCAGATTAGTATGTTGAATACTGCTAATCAATACACAAATTGAGCAGAGTCCTCCAGCAGGTTTTGCACCGCATTAGAATGGTTTGAAACTTAGTAAACAAAGCATCCCCCCCCCCCACAAAAGTCTTAGTCCATGGTAGAATATCATATATTACCACAAAAGTAATGAAATACATGTGTGGGGGGGTACGTTTAACAAAAGACATTGGTCACATTTTCTCGTGTCGTGTGGTTGGTTACCCAAGTAATTCACAATAAAATCAAATGTGAAGTCCATTCATATTCTGTCAATTTCTCTCAAAGCACTTTTTGATTGATTTTGACGTTCAAAATGGGAAGTAACAGCAGGATACTGTCAAAGGAAGGAAAAATAAGTTGCAGTCACACGCATCAGACTTTCCAGGAAACACCATGTAATAGGTTTTATGGTATTTGGTCAATTCAAGCCAATCTTTAACATTTCTTTGAGAAATTACACAGGGATAGTATTGTCTTCTCTGGTGACTTTTTGTTATATTTGTAGTTAAAATTTTAATAATTAGTAATGGGAATTTTGATTACTTTGTGAAGTCAACTTGTTTTATAACATATTATGTCAAATATGTAACATTATGGCAAAAACATCCCCTACAACCTGAACTAGTTGCTACTTTCTGACTCCTGCTGCAGACTAAATTTAATTTCTATGGATAAAGTTGAAAATAATCAGAATAACATGAAGATGAAAAACAACTTGAGTGCCAGCCGCATAAAAATTTGCCAACTTCAGTTACTGACGAAGTAATTGACTAAGTATTTATGCATTTTCCTACTGATAATGGTCTAATTATGCTGACAGTATTAGATAATATTATTCTACTTCCTCTTCATTAAACTATGAAGATACAGATATGAGATTTTTCCTCATGAATAATTTCTCGGAAAATAGTGAAAAATAATGTGAAAAATACAAAATACGCTGTTTCTGTTACTTTCATCAAACCGATATTATGCAGATGAAAACTGATGAGCAGCAGGTTCACGGTTAAATTGGATAATTATAATGTGATGATTACTTGTGGCAGGCCTGATATAGCTGATATTTGCGATGCATGCTGCTTATTGTAATGCAATTTTAATATTATTATTATTTTTGAGTATTTTTGAATAAAATGAATCTGGTTATGACAACTTAACAACCCAGACTTCAAACACACATCTACAAATTAACTTGGCGTGAAATCACTATATCAGTCATTTGTTAAAGGAGTGGTATTTTACTTTTTAAATTAAAAGTAAAAAGTAAAAATTATGTATTTTCAAATGTTTCCCTGTGGTCTACATAAACTCTAAATACTATGCTTGGATCTGAATTCTTCATTAATTCAACTCCACAGGTCCATCTTCAACCCCATTTCTGACAAATGACGTGAGAAAGGTTGAAAATTGTAGGAAATTGACTCGAAGTTTGGACGTAATTTCAATATGGACTATAACGGCTGCTGTTGACAAAATATTATATCGTACCTACAGAGAAATTTTCATCCGAAGTCGTGACCTTATATGGGCATGTGTCATGATAAAACTCATTTTAGATGCAACAAAGTAAGAAGGATTAAAGCAGGTTGTAGAAATGTACTTGATTTATTAAAAAAAAATAATATAAAGATAGCTTTGCAGCACCTGGAGGGTTAAAATTCCAACTTTATGAAATATTAGAGTCCAAATACGCAAATAAATAAACCAAAGTCTAATAAAAGTGTGTTAAGCTACATATGAAACCGTTAAGATCCAAAACTCAAGCCTTTGCTCTGACGGTCTGATCTGAAAAGACCCAAAGTCTTTTAATGCAAACATAGAAACTTCGTTAGTTTCAAGTTGGTGGATATTTATTTGAAAAAGTTTGAATCTTGATGTAGTCACTGAGGACAGACCATGTTAGAGCAGAACTAACGCATAAATATTAAATATACTAGTACTGATGTGATTCTGTGTTTTCTGTTCGATCAGGCCAAATCCTGAAACAGGGAAAAAAAATTTAATTAAATAAATGTATATCGAAGGAACACAGTAAATTTGCCAGTGTTAAAAATCCAGTGTTAAAGTACTCTAATTCTTTCAGTGTTATTCTAACAATGGACACAGTCAAATTTAACAAGATAATTTCCAGTGTTGGCGAAAATAATTGGAGTTCACAGAGGTTTTACACTGTCAGTGTCATTTATTCAGTGTTAAAGTCGACTGATTCTGTCAAGAGTTAATTCAACACTAATAAGAGCAAGATACCTTTCAGTGTTAAAAACATGATGACTCTGAAAAGCCCCGCCCACCAACCTGCTGCGCTCAAACTGACTGACATCGCCATATTCCTCGCACTGAACGGTGGTGAGTTTTTTTTCCAAAATAAACTCTGAATAAATGAATTAATTAAAAATATTTAAAACACTAAAAAAATAAATAAAAAATTAAAAAAATAAAGTCTTGCTGCTTTTTTTTTTTTCTTCATTCAAACAGAATCGGTGTACATGAATAAAGTTATATTGTAATTTCAAATAGTTAAAAATCAACACTCTTTGGAGCAATTTATTTATGACCATTTCGTGTTAAGTACATTTAACATTGTAACAGTTATTTCTTACCACTATACCCTTCAGTGTTGAATATCAATAACACTATGGGTGTTATTTCTCACATATTGTGTAAAACTTGTTTGACACTAATTACTGTAAAATATTAACTCTTACAAGTGTAAAGTTGACTCTAGGAATGAAACTCTCGGTTTCGTGTATATTTTACACTCTGAAATTTATTCATGACCATGTTGTGTTAAGTGCTTTTAACATTGTAACAGTTATTTCTTAACACTAAACCCTTCAGTGTTGAATGTCAATAACACTATGGGTGTTATTTCTCACATAGTGTAAAACTTGTTTGACACTAATTACTGTAAAATATTAACTCTTGCTAGTGTAAAGTTGACTCTAGGGATGCAACTCTAGGTTCCGTGTAAACTTTACACTGAAATGTATTCATGACCATAAGTACATTTAACACTCTAAAAGTTATTTCTTAACACTAAACCCTTCAGTGTTGAATGTCAATAACACAATGGGTGTTATTTCTCACATGTTGTCTAAAACTTGTTTGACACTAATTAGTGAAAAATATTAACTCTTACAAGTGTAAAGCTGACTCTAGGAATGAAACTCTAGGTTTCGTGTAAACTTTACACTCTGAAATTTATTCATGACCATTTAGTGTTAAGTACATTTAACATTGTAACAGTTATTTCTTAACACTAAACCATTCAGTGTTGAATGCAAATAACACTATGGGTGTTATTTCTCACATAGTGTAAAACTTGTTTGACACTAATTAGTGTAAAACATTAACTCTTACAAGTGTAAAGTTGACTCTAGGAATGTAACTCTCGGTTCCTTGTAAATTTTACACTCTGATGGTAGGGACCATATGTTCCCTATGTAGTGTTAAAACCAAGTGTTAGATTAACACTGGTGTTTTTACTGTGAACCCACTCTAAAATAAGTTATTTTTCCATGTGAATAGGTGCATGTATCTCTACAGCCCCACCCACCATATGGACACGGTGTCTTTTTCCTGTTCTTACTTTGGAAAATTAAAAACAATTTCCATGTCTGATATCTAAAGGCAATCTTTTGTGGTCACTCTCTAATTAAATCTCTTCCAGCGATCCGTGTCTTTGTGATTTTTTTTTTTTTTTCGCTTAAGGCTCCACATTTTGATGCAGAGATAGTAGTCTGAAGTCCCCTTTACCTTTTGATCGCACAAACAAACAGCCAACACGAAGCCATCTGCATCGTGTTTCTCCCGACTCCATTTCCTGTGCCAAGTTGGACAAATTCTGCAGTGAACCGGCCTGACAGAGGATCCGTCTCTTCATCGACTGTCGCTGATTGTCCCCCCAGTTTTCTCAGATGCAGCCTCGTGCACGCTCCTGTTGGAGGGTTTCATCAGCGTCTAGAGTGGCCTCTCCTGCTGGCCCGGCGCTTGCTTGTGAAAGCTAATTATGCCAGGCTATTTTCTGACCAGCGAGCATGTCAATATTACACAGTGGGAGAGCCCTTATTCGCCCTGCGCCGCATTCTTATTCATGAGCCTTAATTCCATCAATGGCCTCCTCAGCCGCCGGACTATAGCCGCTCCCGACTATGGTGGGATGTTAAAGGAGGCGCTTGTAGCTGTCACGTAGAAATGCAGCACCAGAAAGAGTGGAACGTGTAGCCCCGCCCCAGGCTCCAGCTGCTTTTGAAGATGTGAAGAATTGTTGTGTAAAGAGCAGGAGGGCCTTTTGTGGGTGTTAAAATTGACCTGATGTATGTGCTCACGAGGGGGGTGAGGT
>JAPTYR010000011.1:18607755-18623592 GCA_029814505.1 Siphamia roseigaster
CCACACACACACACACGGGGGGGGGGATTTGTGCCTCTGGCTACAGCAGAAACAAAGTGAAGCTGAAGGAGTGTCCACCTCAGTTTCCTGACCTCAGTATCATTGAGCCACTTTGGGGAGGTGTCAAACATGCAGTTCATACAAGAAAACCCCAAATATGAAAAATATGAAGGATTTGAAGGTGTTTTGTGAAGAAGAAGAAGGGGCAGCTTTACCATCTGAGAAAATAAAGTATCTGATCCACAACTACCACAAAATACTTCCATCTGTCACTGATGTTAAAGGACCAAAGGACAGACACAGGTCAGCCATCTGCTGATTGGTTAGCTGATCCACATGACTATACACTTCAAGATAGAGTTCCTTTACAAAAAAAAATCAAATGTTTTAAAACCACAAGAAAAGTACCAAGGAAAAATCTAAGGGTGTTTTCACAACAGGATTGATTGATTGGTTCCAGAACAAGCCTTTGACTCGGTTCCATTGTGCATTTGTGATAGTGGTAATCGCGCCCCATTCCCGTACAAAACAACTTAGCTGAGACCGCTTGGGAAGAGGTGGTCTCAGCTCAGTTGCTCCATGGAGTACTTCGTTTTCAGTGAGAACATAACACTTATGGAATTAGACAACTATAGTTTTCTACCTCTGTGTCACCTGTATGTTTGCACTGTGATTGGATAGATGTGCATGCAGGTACAACAGTAGATATCCAATAATAGCATATAACATGGTTTTTTGAATGTGGATGTTCGTGCATCGTAACAGCTCATAACCACATTTTCTATACATGAGAAACAGACTGGGGAAAAAACAAAACAAAAACTTGTTTATACCAGTTAAGTTGAGAAAATCAAGAAACCAAGCAGATGGATTAGTCAACCAATCGGTGCTTGGTTGATCTTCTGTCTCCTTAAAGGGGACAATACAGCGGATGAAGAACTAGGGTATGTAAATTTATGATCAGGGTCATTTGGATAGTTTCTGTTGTCAGTATGGTTTAAAAAAAAAAAGCAAACACATTTGCTTGATAATAAATGACTTCACCAAACCACTAGCCAAAAGTATAAGAAAAGTTATTGTGTTATCATTCATATTCTCTGAAAAATAGAGTATGTATATGCATGAGCACAACTGTCAATATTCAAGATCTAATACTGTATATGCCCCTCTATGGTCCTACCACACCATGGGCAGCAACTCCAACACAGAGAAGTACACAGTGGAAGTACCCTATACGTTGGGATAAAATATTAACATAACCTGATGCAATCTGACTTAATTTCAGCTACATTGATCCCTCGGGTTCACATGGATCAACTAGCATGCTTGTCCACACCTTGTCTCCTCAAGGCTTTACTACAATGCCCTTCTCTATGGGATACCAAGGAAACAGATGCAAAAACCCCAGGTCATACAAAACAGCACTGTCAAAATTCATAAACAAAGTCATACAGTAAACAGGACCACATCATTTCCATCCTCCAGAACCTCCACTGGCTAACAATCCACTTCGTATCTGGAACTCCCCCCCTGACAATCTCAGAGTACCAGGACTAAGAACATTTTTATTCAAACAGACTTTTTTGGCCAACCATGATACCTTGTTTTATTAACTCAGTGTTTTATCCCTGATGCAGTATTTTTTTGTTTTTTTTTTTTCCATTTTTATTTATATATTATTTTTCTTCGTGATTCAGCTGCATGAAAAGTGTGTTATACAGATGTCCCTCCTTTATTGTGGGGGTTACGTTCTAAAACTAACTCACGATAGGCGAAATCCCTGAAGTAGAGTATAGTATAGTACTGACTTTACAGTACCTGGACATCATAGCGGGGCGGCGCGTTACTTCTGTGTCGTCTGCTCAGGGAATTGTTGATAAATTCACTTGTTGCGTGTTGTCTCATCTGAATTTTTACGTCGGCCACCAAGGACTGAATCTCCTGGATCAACCACGGTGTAGTATTATGGGCTGTCATCATGTGGATTAATGTACCGATATATTTACTGTCAACTTCCACATTTGCATTTTGTAACATGCAAAACTGTACTAAAACAGCTGGAAAACGGCAAAAAGATGAACCACATTTATATATAGGCCTTACATTCACCCATACATCAGTAGGCAAGTGCTGCCATGCAGGGTACTGTCAGACCTACTGGGAGCAATTTAGGGTTCAGTGTCTAGCCCAAGAACACTTCAACATACGGACGGTTGGAGCTGGGATTCGAACCACTGACCCTCCAATCATTGGACGACCCACTCTACCAACTGAGCCATTACAGTGATAAACCTCTGTAAATACAAATAATAATAATTATTCTAATTATGAAATTCTTCTCGGGTATGTAAAGTCATGAGCCCAACTGCAATGTGTCCATACATCCTGGTTCAGATCCACGGTACGACCATCATCCTGTTCATCCTATCATTGCATGTGCCCTATTTCCCAGTCACTTACTCATTTGGATTTCATGACTCAGTTCAAAAACTCAAATAAACTCAGTGGTGCTTCATGATGATCCCCCCTCATCCAGGTATAGTATTCCTTAGTAGTTCTCTTCTATGCTCCAATCCTTGCTGAATAAAGAACTGCCTGGATGTGCATTTCAAAGGCCTCAGCATCATAAAAGGGAGCATCAGTCTCAGATGAAAGTTCTACTGTTGATTCCAACATCACTGGCACCATCCCTTTTCCTTCCCGAGCTCTCCTCCAATGATGACATATGTTCTAATCATTGGGTCATGTCACATCTGATGTTCTCACCAACATCAAAAGCCTCACGTTGAGATGCAGAAATTCTCAAAGAGGTGAAGGAGGAAGGAGCTGCGAACCAACTTCCTGGATTGGTTATGTCGGGGAGGTGGAAGAAAACGTTTGACACTTCCTTTTCTGCTCTTCCATTTCTGAAGCCCTTTGGGATGTGTGTAGGACTGTGGCTGCTCTCTAACTCTGATTAGGCCATATCTTTTGGGAATTAAGCAAGTCCTGGAAAGGATAGCAAGAGAGTCATGAGGGAGATGAGGCAGAATGTGAATAGTGTTGGTCCCAGGCTAGTAGGGGGCATCTTTTCACGATATTAATAGATTGCCCAGTGCTCAGCAACCTGACCTAGTTAAAATGCTGTGAATGGGCTTTGTTAGCATGTGCTGTGCTGAATGTGTACAACTGGGCATCCGATAAAAGCCACTGAAGGTGGTGATAAGAACACAACTTGAATTGTCACTGGATAGTTGAAAATAATCATTAATTTTATAACCATTGTCTGTTTAAATATTTAACATCTATTGCAAGTGGTTTGTAATGATACAGGTAATGACATGGAGCTACATTTATTAACACTAACAGCACAGTAGCAAAGTGATTAACAATGAGGCTACATGTTCAGTTTCCGGGCAGACTGGAGTATTTATTTGTTGACGGACGGATGGATGGATGGATGGATGGATGGATGGATGGATGGATGGATGGATGGATGGATGGACAGATGGATGGACAGATGGATGGATGGATATGACTTCATTATTCCCACCATGGGTACATTCATATTTAACAGGAGCAACATGCAACAAATAAGTGCAAAGAAAAGACAGGTGGGTCACTTTACAATGGAGGGACATTTTGAGTTTCCTTTACAGGGTAAGGCAGTTGACAGCTATATTATAGTTGAATTTTTTGTCTCTTTTCAAGTCTCAAATCAACATGAACCATAACATCGCATGTCGTTTTTGCACAAAGGTTCTTCTAAATAGCATATATATATATAATTGAAAAGAATGTAAAGTCATTTATAAATATACTGTAGTAACACACTTGACATAAGACTGTGATAAATACACTGTTGGCAGACACGCAGTTTTATCTTAAATAACTAAGAGGAGAAAGAACATAGCTTGGATTCTTACCAGTTTTTTCTTGAGGAGCAAATGACATCATGGGGAGCAGGTCATGTGATTTGTAATTAACACACATGCTTCATATGTGTTTTTGAAATGAGTAACTTTGTAGAAAGTGGTTTCTGGGTCTCAGAAGCTATTTATTTTCCATTTAAAATATGCTATATTAACAAAAAATTTAAATCTGTCATTGTTATCTCAACGGAATAAAAATAAAACCATCAAAACAATTTTTGAATAAACTTAATTTTTATTATTGTTTAGCTAATTAGAAGGTGGCTGTTATTAAATATGGATGGTTATTTAGGTGACAAATTAGTACATCTAGTCAATTATTTATTAATAAGTGATTGTTTTCATAATTTAATAATAATGGGATTTTTAAAGAATTTTTTGTTGTACTTTTAATAAATATGTATGCAAGATATATTCCATGGACTTCAAATATCCCTCAAATAATATTGAACCAAGTAGAAAAAATACTGAGTGAGGCGAAATATATAAAAGAAAAGAACATATTAGGTATTTATATAAAAAGAGAATTAGATTTAAACATTTAAATAGTATTTCCATTGTGATCATACATAGTGTTATATGGGGGGTGGGTATTAAGACCTGTTATAGCACGTCCTTTCCATTTACATGGGTCTCCTACAGGTCCTGTGGTTTATTCTGCTGTCCTAAACATCTACACATATGGTCATTGTCATTTCAGTTCTCTTGACCAGGGTACTAATGAATCTAGAGTTGGTTCGTGAGTGCCTTCAATGGCAGCTAACCACTCCCAATGTGCTATAGCTGAATGCTAATGCTAAAGCTATAGCCAAAGATATATACTGTGTGTTTTAGGATGGGTGTAATCCAGTGATTGAAATTCCCTGTAGGGATTATAGAGTGAGTTAACCTTTAATATTGCATCCATGCCTTGACCTACATTCAAAAGAACTATTATTAACCAAGATTAACTCATGTGGTGCAGTGCAGAGTTAGTACTAAAAGGACGCACGATCTGATATCACCAAGTAATTAACACTCCTGGATCAATGTCAAAAATGTTCGTCCAGGTTTAATGTTATAGCCAAACAATCAGGAGTCATTTGTGGTTGTGATGTCATTAACAGGGTGACTTGTGCCTTCCCGCCTACACTTGCATTTTCAAAAAAGAACTTGCATTTGAGGAGGACACGAGTGCACGCATGCACACAGACGACTGCCGCGCTTGTAAGGACCGCGCTATCATCGAAAGAGGTAAGACTATTAAAACATTGCACATTTCTGTGCTATTCTTGCGTTTAAGACATTTGTAAGAGACAAAGATAAAGATTGCAAAGATTGCTATCCTAGCTAGATTGAATGCACTGTAAAGCTAACTCTTGGCAGGTCAGTCGTTGCTAGAAAATTAGCTACCTCATTAAACACAGAAAACATTAGCCTAGCTGCTAATTAAGACATATTTTCTCATACAAATGTCTTAAATGCAAGAATAACACAGAAATGCTCAATGTTTTAATAGTCTTACCTTTTCCGATGATATCGCGGCCCTTACAAGCGCAGCATTCGTCAGTGCGCATGCGTGCACTCGTGTCCTCCTCAAATGCAAGTTGTTTGTTTTTTTTTGAAAATGCAAGTGTAGGCGGGAAGGCACAAGTCGCCCTATTAATGACATCACAACCACAGATGACCCCTGATTGGTTGGCTATAACATTGATCCTGGATGAACATTTTTTACATTGATCCAGGAGTGTTAATTATTTGGTGATATCAGATCGTGCGTCAAACGTCAAGGTCACCAAAAATGTGCTTTCACAATGATAAGAGATGGGGCAAATAATGTAAAACATTTGCGAGGGGGCAGTTTGTTGTTCCAGGCACCGCTTGTCTGTTGGTTTGTTTGTCAGCAAATTTACACAAAAACTACGAGACCAATTTCCATTAACTTTTCAGGAGATCCCATTCAATTTTGGTGAATGTAGGTCCAAGGTCAAGGTCATTAAAATGTATTTTTGCAATGGTAATAGATAGAGCAAATCAGGTCGAAGGGGGGCAGTGAGGGGCAGGGATTGTTGTGTCTGGCACCACTTCTTTTATATTTACTTGTATTTTCTTTTTTTTTGTCCCTTACAGGTAAGTCATCAAATACAGTAACTTCAATGGCCTTGATTGTCGATATATAAATACATTTGAAATATTTCACAAAAGTAATAAAACCTTGTTAGGTCCTCCAATAACACACTAAAGTTGACATTTTTAAATTTTGAGTATTTCCATGAGTGAACTATAAAGGGTTAATACAGAGACTGATAAATGCAGGTATGGTTATTAGAACTTCACTTCTCTTTAACAGGGACCTTTGTAGAGTATTCTGCATCTAGTTGTGATTACAAGGCAACTAGTTTTAATATACTATCAACATGTAACATGCAATGGTTCAACTGACTCACACTGACATAATCTTACTGGTTAAGATGAGAATGACATCACTTTGTTATCCGTTTTTGTTATTTTCATTTCTTAACAAACCCATCCTGCGCCAATTATTCCATGAATCAGTTGCTGACTGTTGTGCTTAATCACTTTAAATTCAGCTTCTTAAACATTTGTAGTCTCTTCCTTCTTTGCTTGGCAGTGCACTTGTCTCTTTCTTTTCCAGAATAAGGGTGAATATTTCTGTGGTTCAGTGTCAGGATTGTCATTCTGTGTGTGTGAAAGAAAAAAAAACCTGTGAGCTGAAACCACATATTGAAAATGGCAAGTCTTAAGAAAGCTATAGATCTTTTTTTTTATATAATTTTCCTATGGAGGGATTTAGTCCCTGTTTTAATATAACTCCACTTCATCATGTCTGTCACTGTTCTGTAACAACAACCCAGATAAATTTCAACCCTTTTCCAAAAAGATACTGTAAAATGTCATACAGCAGTAGAAGGGTTTTAATGAAGAAAAGGCATCGGTGTGAACAAACTGAATATTTTTGTCTTTCAATAACACATTTAAAGATGTCAGAGTACGCTTGGACAAACACACACTTGACCCTATTTTTTTTTTTTTTTTTACAATTTTATAAACCATTAATTGACAACGACAATAATCACTTGTTCCTTCACTATTTACTGGTATCCCCGAGACATCCCACTGGTTAGGAATAATCAGATTTTTTTTCCAGACGTCTTTTGTCTGCTCAGATTTCTTTTTTCTCATTATACTTGTTGGTTCACACATGTATATTTTCAGCCCGTCTTCCCTGCACTTTATTTTTGTTTTTGTTGCTATCAACTGTGGGATAAGAAGAAAATGCTGTCTTTTAGAGTCCCCTCATCTATTTAAAAACAAATGTGTCATGTTCCTTCTCTGTTAATTTTTTTATTTTCACCATACATAATGAATCTGTCAAGTGTTTTCTGACATTTTCATATTGATTATCTGTACCAAACAGGGTGATTTCCTACCATTATAAGATGACAAAACAGACACACTCTGGAGAGAAAACATCAAACATAGCATATCAGCCTGGATTAAATGGTTTCTTTCAGGGAAAAAGTGTGTATGTTGTTTTTTTTTTTATTCACAAAATTCTAAAAGCAACTAAATAATGACAATATGAAGCAGAGATGAAAACCCATAAATTTTTCCATACACATTCTGTTGTCAGTCGTATTTTGAGAATGCATTAACAAACAATTGTTCTTTCTAAATTTTGTAATAATACAGGCTTAAAGCTATGAAAAAAATGTAAAAATCAAATCAATCAATCAATAAACAAAAGATGCAGAAGTAAAGTTTTCTACAAACCTAGGGAAAACTTCATGAAGTTTAAGCACCAAATCAGCAAACAGGATTTGTAGTGATATAAATATTTTGATGCCCCGTGGGATCTTCAATAATCCAATGTGAAACCTTGAAGCGATCAAAGTGTGTGCACTCAAAATTTTAAAAAATACCTAGTGATAGCAGTTAAACTTTTAAAATAGTCCACATTTAGACATACCAAGGAAAGAATGAATGAAATCTACGCTTTCTCACAAAACTTTTAGACATAAAAACATATCTGAAAGAAATCCTCAATAGTTTATCACGTCAAAGAATATTGGGAGGCAACTTAGAGCTCACAGATTTAAGAAATATGATCAACATGTTTCAGAAGCAGAGGGAAAAGACGATGCAAGAAGTTTCAGCTTCAAATGTAAAACTTGGGTTTACTTACATGTTTATGGCCACCATCCTTTCGCTGCTTCTCTCTGTGCTCCAGGAACCTTCTAGTCCATTCTTCTTTAGGAGGCATCATCATGACCTCCGCTGCCTGGTACCGATCTGAGGGGATCTGACTCATGGGTGGAGGCAGGATGTTCGTGCTTGAACCAAGGCTAACGCTGGAGGACCAGGTGTTGGTCACCTGTGGCTCAGGATCAGCGTTTTGTGCTTTAGACCACTTTGGCTTTGAGAACCACCTTTGGCTACTTCTAAGAGGGTCTGTGAAGAAATTCATTTTTTTACCTAAAGGCAGCGGAGGTGGCGGGGGCTTGAACTGGAACTCAAGCCTGGGTGGGGGGCCTCCGTAGAAGCTAGTTAGAGAATCAGGGCCAGGTAGTGACTCTGAAAGGGAATCTGTGCTGGGACTGTTCTCTGGATTAAGTTTTTGCTCATTCTTGGAGAGGTTTACTAGGGTGAGGTCTCCATCCGGGGGATAATCCCAGGGACAGCTGGGGAGGTGGGCCCCAGGGTGGTTCTGGTTTGCAGAAGGGAAATCCCTGTCCGCTCTCTCCTCAGGGGGGGAAGAGTTGCCTATTCCGCTGTCCCCGTTGCTGCTGGCACTGCCGTGTTTGTCAGTGCTGCCGTTCTCTTTGGCTTGTTGCTGAACCTCTGCATCCAGTTTGACCCTGAGCCTCTCCACAGCCTCCCCCATGTCACTGTACAACACAGTCACAAAATGAAGGACATCTGGAGGACTTTGAGGAAACTCTAGGCAGCCCAAAGCATCTGGATCTGGAGAGCAATTGAAGCTGAAGCGTCCAGCAATCCCTACATGGTCATCATGGCTGCTCAGCTCTGGATCGATAAAGAAAACGTGACATGAAGCCCTCAAAGGACTGTCCTCTGGTACATGACCATTAATAATGTGTGCTGTTGTGACCAAGCAAAAGAAACGTGGATCTTCAGCACACAGGGCCCCTAAAACCAGGTTCTCAGCAGGGAAGGCAGCCAGAACTGCTCCTGCATCATCACAAAGACGGATGCAGTCAAACATGATCTTCATCATCACCAGAGTGTGGGTATCCTGCTCCGTCCCCAACTGCCGTATTCGCTCACGAATAGCTTTCAGACAGTCCTCCTCTGAATCTGTAGTGTTCAGAATGAGTTCTGTGGAGCTGAGGTAGCCCACCACCAAGGTCATGTTCAAAACACTCCAGTCTGTGTTGAGTACCTCTGTGTCGGTAAAAACAGAGTCTGTGTCCTCCACTCTGGAGGACTCCTCCATCTGCTGCTCAGGTAAAGTGTTCCACTGTTGGGACCACTGCGACATATCAGGTTCTGACACTGGCCTCTGTTTAGTGTTGATTGCGTGACATAAATTAGAGGACTTACTTGAATCATCTGAAATAGTACGAAGAACACCTGCCTTCTGGAAAAGTCCTTTTTTTGGGCTCATCCCAAATTTTTCATCAGTAAGGATGGGATTTCTCATGATTCGTCCTTCTGCATGTACCACCAGGCGCAAAGGCACTCTGCAGCTGCCAATCAGCTGCACCACAGCCTCATGTGATGCCATTGACACATCTGTCCCATTGACAGCCATTATTCGATCCCCTTGTTTGAGTCCCACCAGGTCAGCAGGGCTTCCCTCTAAGATGCCACTCATCAGACAGGGACGCTGTCCTGAAATGGTAAACCCATACCCAGCCCGACCGCGGATGACCTCCACACCCCTGAGCCCAGTGACTTCATTCAGATCCAGACGTCTCCTCGCACCCTCAGGCTGTCCCTGTATTCTCATCTTTGTAGTACTTGGATATCCAGTCTGCAGGAAATGAAGCACTTGTAGGCTGCTAACACTAATGTGTTGTTGTCATTCTATAACAAAACAAAGGGGACAAAAGACATGACAAACTGAAGAAAACTGTGGAAAAAAACATTTCAAAACTTGTGCTTTGAACCTATTATTAACTGCCAACTTCAGAATTAAAGCCATTACCCAAACAGCTGCAGATTCATTTTTTTCTTATTCAAATAAGAGACTGTTTAATTATAGTAACAAGTACTTTTATATGTGATGCAAATGAATGAGCTTTTGTTGAGACTATTTGTTGTACGGAGAACTGCAAAATGTTCTACAACACACTAGAATTATTATGGTTAACAAATAAAACAAACAAAACAAATAGACAACCATCTTCAAAAACACAAAACACAATAATGAGCATGCCAATAAGCGAGCAACAATAAAATAAATAAAAAGGTATAATCACAGTTGTTCACCTCCTTTTTAATGGTTTATGGTGTAAAAGAATAAAATGGTTTTGTACAATATGGGACTTTTACTCCAACTTTTAATGTTTTTTCAAACACATTTTGTCATTTGAACTTCTACAGGTCAAAACCTTCCTAATACATGAGGAATCATTGCTCTTTTCTTGGGTAAACAACTAAAACTGTGTAAACCTAACAAAGATATAATTAAAACAAAAAAATAAAAAATAAAGGACATAATGTGTTTACAATCTATCTCCACCTATAAAACACCTAAAAGTACTGTAGAGCAAAAGCTGCAGTTCAGCTTTTGCTCTACAGTATTTTAGCTATATACTGCTGTCTAAACATCTGAGCTCAACATGTCCACAAATATGCATTTGTTAGTCTCTGTATTAAGATCTAATCTGGATATATAAAAGTTATGTACAGCAGGAAAAACCAAAGTTTTGTGGAAAAACACCTTCTGTAAACCAACATGTCACTAAACCTTTTGTTCAGACAATAGGCTATATGGAATTCATTTTCTAATGTTTTCTAACAGGTCTGTTTTTATGCTGCTTCATGTCACAAGGTCAGAGGTCACATTAAGTAGGGACTTTATCCTTTATAACACATTTAGCTTACTGTTTTATGCGTCTTTTGAGGCTGTGCACATACTTCATGTAATCATTTGATGTATGTGAAGAAAAGAGAATGAGAAATAAATATGTAGGCTAAGCTCAACTAACTCAAAATACTCTAACAAACTAAAAACTAACAAAATTACTACATACAAAAGAAAAATAGCAGACTAATGGCTACGATATGTTAACATGAATATGTGTGTTTAAAGTTTTGTCTCTATAAGATGACTTTAACAACATTCAAGGGGTATATGAGCATATCTCATTGTGCACCAAGCAAATAAGAAAAAGTCTGAATCTTGTTTTGTCTTGGTGCTCCAATTTTTCAACAATGACATCATTTGGTAATTTTTGTGTTCTTTTTTTCAGCAAATGTTAATAGGAAATCCTCACACAATGTGACTTTACATTGTTCCACTGAAGCATGACCATAGTGAAGGGAGAGCATCTGTTTCCTCCTTAATTCTTCTAGTTTAACACAGCGACACAGGGGACAGGGGTCACACTAAATGGTGACTTTAACCTTTATAACCCACTTAGTAAGGCTGTACACATATTTCCTGTATTCCCTTGGTGTATGTGAAGAAAAGAGAATGAGAATAAATATGCGTGATCATTTTAACACTACAAAACAAGAAAGATAAAGGTAGAATGAGACTTTGGCAAAGCACTATACGTTCCCATTACTTTTTGATAAGCCACAATAAATATACACGTAATATATTGCTGGGTTTTGTTCTCAGTTAAATAATTAAATAACTAAGTAAAGAAATTATGTGTCAGAGATAAGACAGAGTGCTTTTCTGTCCCAGTACAGCCAGTTAAATCCACCCCTCCGCCTCCAGAGTGCCAGCTGGCTCCCCGTTAATTACAAACACACTTTGTGGTTTCGGTCCACTACTGTTACCCCAACATTACACTCCTCTCCTCACCACAAGTGCAACCATAAATACACAAGAAAAACTGGCTTCGCAAACATAATAAAGTGTGTCAATACGTTAGCTTAAACTAAAAAAATGCTATATTGACTTGTTAATCGTAAACTACCATCACCGTAGCATAATAAACTTTATATATTCCCAATAATTACCTTATCCCGTGGTAAAAAAGTTCCGCAAATACGCCCACGTATTCCCATCCGAGTCGATAAAACTCCGTACGTTTACATTTTTACACTAAAGGTCCATTTTATACTTGTTTTTTTTTTCTTTTAATACAAAGTAGTATTTTCCTGCTGTGATTTATCCGCGTCCCATATGTCCGCGAGTGACCGTAGCGCCGCCCTCCATTCACACACAGCGCGTGGATCACAAAGCGTCTTTGATTGTAACCATGACAGCGTAACGACTCCGCGTCACGTGACATCTCCTTCAGGCCAATCACCACGCCTTTCACGTTCAATATTCAAACGTCCGGAGTGACGCGATTGGTTGAGGCGGGTGACAGTTGACATCATTTACTTTGTAAAATATGCTGTTTTTATCTTCTTTTTTCCCGAATAACACACATATTTCACACTTTTTTGTTTTAAAATAATGTCAATATAGTGGCAAGTTCAACGTTTAGTAATGCATATTAATCAAGTTCAGGAAATCATCATTATTATTATTATTATTATTATTATTATTATTATTATTATTATTATTATTATTATTATTATTTTAAGGTATTCTACAGTCTTTCCAACAAGGTGGACGAGCACTAATTTATCTTTCACTTTATATAATTAAAAGCTGTTTAGCAGTAGGATAGACTTAAGAAGAAAAAAGAAGAAACTCTTTCAGAAAAATACTGTTAGACCAAATATTGATAAATTACCTCTTACGCTACAAATAAAAGATAAATTAGTTTCCATTGGTGTCTATACATATATTTGTGCCTGTAATGAATTTGTTAGGAAATTGTATTACAGCATATTGAACATTAAGAGATAAGTTTGTCCGAGTGATAAACATTTAGCATGTGAACCTTTCACAGGTAAACATAAGTTTGTACAACAGTGCAAGATAATGGGTAGAGGATTAAAATAAAAAAATAAAAAAAATTGTAAACTCAAAAAGTACGAAAAATATCAATAATGTGGAAAAAATACTTTCAAGGATACACAACAAAGAAACTAGCCAGTCTATAATGGAATCAAACAATATTTAGACACTTTTATCATTTTATGGTTTGTATTTCCATGTACTGAAGGTCGTGTTAAACTACATACGTAAAAAAAAAAGAAGTATTGTAATATTTATTGTCATTACTCAACGTCCACTGTTTCACAAAGAGATGGAATAAAATCTTAAAAATGACAGTGACAATGTGATTTATTCTTAACAGATAAAGTGTAACAAGGACTCAGCAAAAGTATTTATATTTTATAATAATAATAATAATAATAATAATAATTTTTATGGGCAACAGTGTATTAAAAAGACTTAATTATATATAATTTACCGTAAGCTACTTCTTCATTATATGTGGCTCATTGAACAGGAAGTATGAATAACTAAACCACAGGGATGATAAAACACCTGTGAAAAATACTGAGGAATAGAATACATCTTATGTCAAACTTGATCATACACAGAATAAATAATCAGGGTGTATAAGTATGAAATAAAAATGGATAAATCTTGATATTAGTCTTACCTGTGTATGTTTCACTTTAATCCCTCAGGTGCTTGATCATCTTCCATGCTGAGGCCACTCTTACTGCACATGCTTGGTAAACAGCAGCCTCCGCTCTGGTCAAAGGGCTGTAACGGCTGCTGCAGTGCCACATGGGTTAAGTATCAGGGTTAACTACATGTGTCAGGTTTCTCACACATTGTCCCAGTAACATTTCAGTAAACTTTCCCATGACCTTTCTGAGATCAATAACATGAATCCCGTGATTAGAAGTGTATTTAGTTCATTAGCAGTTTATTACAAAAATAACTTAAAAAGCACTGAGGACGACGGCATCATAAGTTTAAATTTAGACATTTTTTAGATCAGCATGGCTTTAATTTCAGACTCATTTAATTGTTTATTATTATTGTTATATAAAGCATACTGGATGTTGCAAATCCCATTTCTATTTAATTATTAGTGCAGGGTTTGATAATACATTCGCATTTTCACAAATTTTTCACATAAACACATGACATATTTAAATTAATGCACCATTAATAAAGGTAATGGTAACTTTGGAATGGAGTCATTTTTTTTTTAAAGTAAGTAATTATAAAGGTTTAAAATCAGTACTTACCATCTTAAAATACATGTATTACTGACTCATAAACTGTTAAGAAACATACTCCTAACCTGAAGATGTGATATAAAGGCTCACAGATATGATAGTGTATTTTATTCAAGAATTGTGATAGCCAAGCTGTCCTGCGACCTGTGTTTTTGTCATTGAGTTGTAATGTGCAAGAAATAATGTTGTACTAACAGTTTCTACAAACTAGCAGTCAATCCATCTTTTTCCATCAAACTCTTTTCCTCAGTGTCTGTGCATAAATCTATTTAATGCCATTATAGATTACTTTGAATTCTATGATAATTTACAAACTTTTGACCTTTTTTTTTTTTACTCAATTTCAGGACTCAAGCTCATTTATTTGTCATTCAACATGCAGTGTGATGAATGAAATTACAATCCCCAGGATCAATAGTGAAATGAACATTTAAAAAGAAACACCTTTAAAATAGAAAACAAGAGAGCAAAGTGCAGATAATAATAATAAATCAATCAAAATAGCAGAGCTTCCTTCTATCTGACTGTGGAAACATGAATGTGTAATAAAAATAGAACCAATGATGCTGTAGCTCTATCAAGCATCTTCTATGAAGAATCAATTTGTGAGAACTCAACAAATTAAATGACAGTCCATATGACTTCCTATCAGTGCTCAATTAGCTTATTTCACACGTAACACCATCTGGGATTCACAACAAGGCTCCAGTGGGTAGCATTGGTTACAATCACTAGATTTCTTTAGTCACAGTGGTACTGCTGTGTGCCACATGTGTTTCCACTATCAGAACTTCCGGGCCATTTTACAGGAACTTCACAGTATGTGGGCGTTTCTACTGACCGGGCCGCATTCCGGCACTTTTACAGGAACCGACAAGTCATTACAGCCTACAACTTATTTCCTTTTTCCGACCTGAAAAACACAGAACTCTGGTGATGACATTTCAGATGCACAAGCTGCACTGACATAGCTCACATAGCTAACTGGCGGTGAAAAATGACTATTTCTAAGTAACATTCTTTAAAACTGGGGTGAAAAATGATGGTAAGTGGTATTTTTTTTTAAAAAAGATAAAGTGGAACCAAGGAGGGAGAGGACAATGGTGAGAGAAATCTTAAGAGAAAATGTTTAATCTGGGATACCTGACAGTGTTGAGCCGAGCTAGCAGCGTGACAGTGTTGAGCCGAGCTAGCATTAGCACTAGTGTTACTGACAGTGTTGAGCTGAGTTAGCGTTAGCACTAGCGTTACTGACAGTGTTGAGCCGAGTTAGCGTTAGCACTAGCGTTACTGACAGTGTTGAGCCGAGCTAGCGTTAGCACTAGTGTTACTGACAGTGTTGAGCCGAGTTAGCATTAGCACTAGCGTTACTGACAGTGTTGCATAGATATAGAACACTAGATGTTGCGTCAAATGCTGCCATCTATTAGGACAATTCGTCAACAGAGCCGCCATCTTGAATGAACGTCAATCGGGGACAAGGCATAGCCAGAGATTTTTTAGGAGTATTCAGACTTACGTTGTATAGGCTGTTTATACATAACTAAAATGCCCTAAATAGGTGAATTCTCAAAACCTTTTGTCTTGGAGCGCTTCCTGGACTCAGAAATAGTTTGTTTGA
>JAPTYR010000011.1:18628813-18640383 GCA_029814505.1 Siphamia roseigaster
TCTAACGAATCATACTGGTTGGACAGCACACATGACATGACACCTCTTGAGGCAGAACGAAGGCAAAATGCACACGGTGGCTCAACTTGAGCATCCTACCGGTTGCTCTTGTTAATTATGTATAGAAGGCTCATGTTGGTCCACCTGTTACATGTGTGTGCCCGTGTGTGAAATGGATGTTTTTTCACTTCTACTGCAAAACAAATCTACGAAAGTAACCTGAACCTGGTTTATCTGACTGAATACTGCACTGGGCTTGTCCACACTAGGGGTGCATTAATAAAGCCCTATTCACACAGTACAGTATTACCCAGAGACCGCATGTGATTTAGAAACTAACGCCCTGCTTTTTTCTTTCGGAGTGCATTCATACAGATACAAAAAGTCTGTTTAACTAGTTTACTGCCATGTCTTCCCAATTATGACATCCTGATTCACTTTTAATTCTGTTTAGTGACATCAATCTCAGTCAATTTGAGCTTGAAATGCTCTCTTCAAACTTAGATCCCCAAGTTCCCAGGAACTTTTATTACTAAAGACCAATTTACCTGGGTGACAGAATACATATTAATCTGTGTGGATTGCATTTCCACCTCAAAAGTTTCAGCAAATGTATTAAATCAGTCATTTTGAGTCAACAACTGGAATATAATCTATAATGGTATAAACGGGTGGAATATTTTACTTAATGCAGTACAAATACAACAGATTTGTATGGGATTCACAGATGCCTGCGACAATTTTTTACAAATTAACATAAAGTAAAAATAACAAATAACAGAAGTAAACTTCTCAAATGTGACAATCTGATGCCTTTTTTGAGCATGTCTGTAAATTGCATCTTTAGAGTTTTGGATTGCTGATTAAATTTTAAAATATATATATATAAAACCAACATTATCCAACTTCTATTTCTGAATATCTCATGGATAAAATAAGTAACAGAGAGTAACAGTGATAAACCACTAATCTGAAGATATAGGAAGAGCTTTACAAAGAGTCAATATCTACTTTTTATGCAGTCAAAGTGATGGGATCAGCATTTCATTTAGTCTCTGCAACATCTAACATTATACTCTGTGTGTTTAGAGCAAAAAAGCAAAACATTAAATGATCTGAGCCCTAAATCTCTGCCGCTAAAGCAAGGATTATTATTAGAATGAATCTAATAATACACACCATCCTCCCACACCATAAAAAGATGCCAGTTAAGGTGTGACTTGCTGCCTGTTTGTTTTTATGCTGTTACTATGTGACAACAAAAGGCCCGTCAATGGTAACATAAGTCAGTTGCATATGTGCAGCAACTTGAAGATAGAAATGTCCTTTTTCTCAAAATTGTAATGTGTGCTATGCTAATGAGTGAAGAGATCAGTAAAATTAAAAATAGGTTTGTTCAAAGCCCAAATCTGACACCAGTTTGGAGATTTCTCCCCAAATTACAGTGGAAGAAAAATAATTTCAGTTGACGAATGCAGATCTGTAAAAACAAGCCATTGATCTTTTGTCACCTGCTTAAATAATAATAATAATAATAATAATAATAATAATAATAATAGGCACAAAATTAAATCCAAATTTTTGGATGCAATCCAATAGGTCTTACCAGCCAGCAGATGAAGAACTCCTATACCCAGGGTGGGGGTGAGGCTTCGACAGAGGCAGGCACAGAACCCAGTCAGACCTGCTAAGACAACCAGACCCAAGGACACCAATGGCAACAGAAACTGGCACCGCCACAGGTCTATACAAAAACGAAAACACATAAAACAAGCACATACACATCAGCAGCGTTTATACCACTCAGTCCACAATCTCCTGAAAATGTAGTAAAATTTGCAATAACCTAAATAAAAACAACAATAATGAATCCAATAAAAAATAATCAGCAAGTAATCAAACCAAATAATGGCTTTTTAACTAACCCTAACTGTTATTTAATGACAGTTGACTTACCTGGTTAAGTAAATGTTAAATAAATAAAATAAACATAAATAAGTGGTAGGTTGTCACAAGGTTGGTAAATAAAATGCTTTCAATGCTACTACCTGATGTCAGGCTTTTTTTTACATTGACTGAAAAATAACATACCAAGTTTACACTGTGATTTGTAGGCAAGACATAGAGAAATCTTTCCCATTAAATTGTGACATGTCAGAACTGAAACATCAACAACATGCACAAGGTTTTCACTTATATCAGTGTGCATTAAGTGAACATAATAACAAAAATATGCATACATTTTGTTTATAAAGACCAAACTCATATTGCATTTATGTTAAATGGCTCACTTAAAAAAAACAAAAACAAACCTTTAATTGGAAGTTGCAAAAAAGTTGTTTTCTTCTTATAATTTCATGATTTAATAACATGTCCTGGTTGCTGCTGTCACAACACTGATACTGATGATGTTCTACCAACTGATTATATTACCGGGAATGATATTTGTTTTTATTAGCGGTAATATAATACTTTCTGCAAATAGATCAAGTGATTGCATTTCTTGTGACTGGAAATGAATGATATCTGAATGACTGACTGCCTGCATACGGGACCTGAAACCACAATTAATTGAGGATTTACATGTCAAAATGAGTCGACTTCTTGGGTTTTCACTTTTTGCAGGAGGGGCGGTGAGGAGCGAAATGCATATATAATGATGACAATCCATTTAGCGGAAACTAATAATAATTTTAAAAAGAATATATATACGGATTAAAAATTGGACAATACATATGACATGACTTAAATACACAAAGCCCACTACTGGATTCCTGAACCAAGAAATCATGATCAACAGCCATAGTGCAAATTTTCTGTATAATTTCAGTCCCCTCCAGAAAAATGTGGGGAAAATTCTTTGATGATGTGACGCAATATGCAGGACTTTTATGGGATTTTATGTGATGAAATTGCAGGAATTTTCAAAAAATGTGCAAAGTTGAAAAAAAATATGTGAGAACTGGAAAAACATGCATTTCAATGAGAAAAAACAAACAAACCCTAGATTCTTTTCCCACACCGTTTTAACTAGGTTACTGCTAAATGAAAAACAAATATACAAGACGTAAGCATACACTACATCACACAATGTACCGGTTATGTTTTAGTTCTTTATTTTGGAACATGGTTCAACCATGGCTTTAACATTTCTGAGTCACAAATGTCAAAAATAAGATAACTGCTACCTGCTTCACAGACATGAGGTCACACTGGCCATCTGTTTCCAGTATTACAGCCTTTCTGCTCACATAATATTATTATTGTTGCAACAGAAACCATTTTCAAGTGTTTTGTTCCGGGAAAAGTGGCGCCAGTGTCAATTTTCTTTTGTTTTCCAACGTACAGTTGTATGCGGTATAAACTCGTATGACCCCGCTTTTGTGTCGGACATCAGGTATTGATTTGGTCTGTGCTTTGCAGATATTTTTGTTGGCAAATGAACTGTGTTTTTCATAATCTGGCAGGACTTTTTCTGAAGTTCATGGTAATATTTTTTTTTAACTTTAGGGGGGAAAATTTAGGGGGTTATGAAATCATGTGATCCCCACATATTTTGCACAGAAATGTGGTATTATTGCAGTGAAGAAGCACCTTTGTTGAAAAAATGCGGATGTCTGCATAATGTCCACTATTTGCTTGATTATGTATTGAATCATGCGATCACATAATTGTGTTTTTCTGAAGATACTGGAATTTACAGCAGAAAAACATTGAGATGACATGTATTAAAAGAGCACCAGTTGAACCATGGTCAATCAAGTAATGGAAAAATTCAGCAGTTATAACGGTTATGCAAATTAACCATGAGTATGAGGGAGAGTCAGACAAATGTAATAAAAGGTTTATTTATTTAATTAAAACACCTCTCTGCCTTGAATTCCATTGGTCCATCTGCTCCTTTAGTTATTAATTATTCATTTTGCTCTCTGGGTCAAACTGGCATATCCAAGTTTCACTGCTTGTATTGACTCTTACTCATATTTCCGATTTTCAATTATGTGATACTTGTAATGGGTCTACGTCCATTGTTTAAACTGATCATGTTGCTGTAACTTACAGGTACGCAGCAGGTCCTCGCCACTGTTGTGGTTGCCAGGTTCTTTGTACTTTGGGGTGAACTGCTGAGGTAGACTGAAGCTTCGACACTCCAGCACCATCTTGGCATCTGAAAGAGGTCAGTTTCTTAAGTGGCTGATGTTTACAGCTCACACACCTCATCCAAATTTTCCAGTCAATATATCCTCCTGAGACCCAACAATGCATTTTCTGTCTTCGGTAGGAGGCGAGAGTTTCAAAGCTTTACTTAAATCTAAATAAAAACACTTTCTACTGCAAAGGACATTCCACGAATAAATATTTTTTAGATTATCTAAAAAAAAACAACCTTGTGTTGCATCATACTATTTCCAGTCAAGGAAGTTATTTAATATAAAAAAAGCCAAACTTTTTACCTACTGGTTCTCAGGAGGATATAGCACATACAATGGGTTTACATTTAATTGCAGAAGACAACAATTCAACTTGCCACCTGAAAATGAACCACATATCAAAAAATATAAATATGCCAGGGTGGTTTTCATGAGGCTAAAGGTGAAATCTTTAAATGTAAGTGCTCAGGCCTTGCCCAAAATTGTGCTCTGAAAATATTCACATCCTTTCAACATTAATAACATGTAAATTTGCATTCAACCAGCAGCAGTAGCAGTACTTCAGTATTTTTGGCCAGAAAAACAAGTATGGTAGAGTGGTAATAACAATTTTTTAATATTGTGAAGCCCTAGTTGACACAGTGAAACGGGGCTAACATTAACAGTATGGAAAGATATTCCATTGGTGCAGTTTAATTGGATGCTGTGGTTAAATATTTGTGCATGTTGGTGGTATTTCCTCCTTTGTAGTAATGGAAGCTCTGCAACTGTTGCAAAAAGCCCTGGGCTTTAATTTAGTTTTTACTTTGTCTTTACTGGTGAAATACAATACTTTAGAGCATTTCTAAAACCAAAATCTAGAAATGACATAATGATCCATTTGATGTGATGTTGTGGAACTGATTACTGGAATCTTTAAGCAGACAGACTAATGACTCCAAGGAATTGATACTGGGATTCCCATCCTTATGCAAGAGCACATCAATGATCACTGCAGTGTTTTTATACTTTTCCATGTTGAATAAAATATGGTTCAGGTTATTATTAAGTAGCATGTGGTGTACTTAGCTGTCACACACGTCTGATTTGAGGGAAGTAGTACAGAAATTTACAATCAAAACAACTTATCAAGACTCTGTAGTTGCTTTTCCATTGACACTCATATGGCACAAATATAGCTCTGACATAAAATTTTGCTTAATGGAAAAATGTTAATTTTGCTAAATTCTCGTTTTTTGAGGTAAACATTTTACGTTGGCAAAAGGCGGTTTGTCAGGTTAATATAATTGGTATATCATGCAAAACTGCAATGGAAAGACTTTTCTGCAACTCGTCACGTGAAAAACAGACGTTGATGGATGTTAATGGAAAAGCGACTACAGTCTTGATAAGTTGTTTTGATTAGTATATCTGGAAATCAACAAGAATTTTACATTCCTTGACAAGTTTATGGAACTTCTTGTGCCAAACAAATCACATTTGTGATTTAATGGAAAAACCGGCATTATATATGCACTTCTGATTTTTTTTGTTTTTTTTTTTATATGCTAGATATCGGTAAAGTTTTGCACAGATGTCCAATGGAAAATCCACTAGTGAGATCCTTTACTGTTCTGGATCATTTTTGTAATTCGCGAAGTCAACTCCGTGAACCAGACCGGACCCATTGGGGGGCCACTTTTGGCCCGCAGGCCGTCGGTTTCCCACCATTACGCATAACACAACTAGTGCCGGTGTGTCATCGTTAGTGGAAGTGTTGGTGAGTTGTGTGGACGTACCCGGTTCTTTGTACCAGTGGGCACCGGATGGAACGAGAACGCAGCGCCACCACAGGCCCACGGTGCCGTTGAGGCGGAACAAAGTGTCACTGTAGGTTTTCTCGTCAAACTCCCCATCCATGAACTCCTCGTACAGGGAGCGCAGGTCGGACACGTTGGCCTCTCCGCGCACGGTGGGGCTGCTGTACTGGTACCAGTGCTGCGTCCCCACAGCCACAGACAGATACACGGTGGCCAGGACGCTCAGGACGCAGGCGATGACCAGAGCTGTGGCGTAGCGGTTGTCAACCATTGTTCACCCAGATACAGACGCGTCAAAGGGGATTAAGTTGATGCCTGTGTCCGCGGCAGAGTCGTCGCGCATCAATTTGGTTAATCTGAGATGCTTCGTGCCCACCACCCCTTAACCAAGTAGTGACTCAGACAGACATGGCCGATTAGTGCCAAAGATACCCAGCAAAATCCAAATGAATCTGTCAGTGTTAATGGTTGACGCTCAGCTCCAACACTGTCCGAACTGTCAGCGTCAGCAGCCTCGACGCCCGGCTTGGACGCGCCATCTGTTCCCTTGTCCCACTTCCACAGATGGTGGGGTGGCTCGACGCTGCGACAGATATCACACAGTTTGTCCGCAGTAACAACCCCCGTCTACAGTACATACACGGGAAAACGCAGGCCTATATCACGGTTATTATGTCGTAATTTACATAAAATACGCAAATGCGAACCTTACGAGTCTTCTTTGGGAAAAGGCAGGGGGATGCCGGCAGCATCCACGACCACTTCTGTTGTAAACACACTAATCCATGCGTGTTCCTCTTCCGGTTCCGCCGAAGAGACTTAAAAATAGCCTGATATTTTTCTCTTTTTTCCCCCCATCTAGTTTTATATCTCTGTTATGATTGGCCTATGCGTGCACTTAGATTGTTGAAAAGAAGAATCAGCTCACATATTCAACACACTTAGATGTATAACATCTACTGGAGTTTATAATAAATACAAATTAAGTATTTTTATGGTTTCAATCAATCATGAGCATGAATTTGTATTTACCTCTGAAACTCTTCTGTTCTATTTTTTCCCAGCAAAACAGGATTCGTGTTGACTTTCTATTTATATAGATACTTCTTTTTATGTATCTTATTTTATTTGCATTTTAAATCAATCTCTCTCTCTCTCTCTCTCTCTCTCTCTCTCTCTCTCTCTCTAATAAATGACATTTATTTCTTATAAACAGACTTATTATATAATTGAAAAGTTGGTTTTAATTGAAAGCTACACTCACTCTCAGGCCATGTGACGTACACAGGAATCTATATCCAAAATCATTATAGCTGGTTTCCAGTCTGAGCAAACTTGATTTACTGTAACTTCAAAATAACAAAGGCTCTCAGATGCTTTTAAATTCAGCTAAAATAAGTGACACACTGGGTTTGACACACTCTTTCATTACCCACAAATGACAGAAAAATATCACACGACACAATATAAGTGCTTAAAAGAATAGTGTATTCTGATCATCATTCTCTCAGCAATTTTACAAAATATAAAAGAAACCTCTCAGAGTACATGAAGGTCTGCCCAACAGATTGTGTGTATAAATAAGAAAACTGAAAGTGCACAGTTTCAACATACTTGATAATAGGTCCAGCCCAGATTAAATTATGCATACTATGCTATAAAATAATAAAACATACACCACATTTTTCCATATATTTGGGAAATGAAGAAACACATCAATTAGAATATTTTATTTCTAAAGAAAAATCACCAGAATTTGACTAATATGTATTATTCTTGTATGATATAATTCTTGTATGGAAGTAACTGGAATCCAAAAATACTCTGACAATGTTCCCAAACTCTGAGTACTGGTTCTTCTATCAGAAGAATGCTCCTGGTCTCATCTAATAAAGGTGTGGATGGTGGATCACTTGTCATGACCAACCCAATTGCCAGACCTGAATCCACTTTGAAAAGTTCTGGAGGAAGATGTATAGTCACAAGCCATCAAATATTGCTGAGCTTCTTGAATTTCTATTCCAACAGTTGCATAAAGTCATCCAACAGCAATAGAGGAGAGCCAAAACACATGAAAGCTGCCAATGAAAATCTATTCCACCAAATACTTATGTCTGTTAAGTTACAACATTAGTTTTGAATTGTTTAGAATTTAACATGAACTGATTTTCTTCACATTACTTGAGGTCTGAAAACACCTGCATTTTTTTTCTTGTTATGTTGACCATATGTCATATTCTGCAAATACATTCTCTAAATAAAAATATTTTCATTTGAAATTTGGGATAAATGTTGTCAGTAATTTAGAGAATATACCTATAAATGGTAAAATCAGAGAAAGTGATCATTTTGCAGTGGTCAGTTACTTTTTTCCATAGTTGTAAATGGAGCACAGTGTATGTGTGATTAATATAAACTCAACTCATTACTGTTCATTCATTCCCAGACATATCCCACTGTGTTTAGTTTCACTAACATTATCCATGATTATTTTATTACACGTTGACTGCAAATAATAGCACAACTCCCCAGTTGTGCACCTCTTGAAGTCATCATTAGTCATTAGTGACAGCAAAGTCCTTTGTCATATCAGAGAAGGTAATCATGTTTGGATTGTAATCAGCAATGATTCTATTGGCTTGACAGTATCCTTGACAACACCACCGGGAAAGATGCGATGACAAGGCTGATCTTTTGGCTTACTCCACTTGAAACTGTAAATTAAGATAATATGATATTAGTTCGTGCAAATTTATGGCACTTTAGAAATCTTAAATTACTTAAATTATTTGTGTACTTACCGACGCCATCCACCAAAATGGAGGATGTTTCAATGTCGAATCCAGTGACGTTTGTAGCTGCATCAATCAACACTCTTGCAATCTCCGTTCTATTAGGAGCTGTGCCTGTAAAATTGAGTTCCCCCTCATTGATGACTGATCCTTGTCTGTAAAAGAAAGAAGAGAAAATATATCTGACATGTTAGAATCAGAAACATGTATTTAACATCTATTAAAGTGAAGAAGAAAAAAATACCTGAACTTTAGAATTTCCAAGGAGTTGAATGAGGATGGGAATGCTCTTTGGTAAAACGGTTGAAGCTGAAAGAAAAAAATAAGTATGTGAGGTCAAAATGTTAATTTTAGAAAGTTAGCACACATGTCCACTTTAGACAATTTGGGAATGTGATTTAAAAAAATAAAAAATGAAACAAAACCCTGAAATCACCAATGTGTAATATTTCAGAAGAGACACACGCACACACACACACACACACACACACACACACACACACGCACACACACACACGCACACACGCACACACACACAAACACGCACACACACACGCACACACACACGTTAAATACATAATTGATACTGACATTGTTCTGAACCGTGAAATATTGACCTTTGGCTTTTAAGCCAAGGTGTATGTTAACCTTTGACCTTAACTATATTAAATTTAATCAGTCAGTAAAAAGGAGGATTACACAGGGTCTTGAAGGAGGTTTTTCTATCGAAGCTATACTGCTATATGCTAGGCTTGGCTAATAGCTGCACCTAGTCCATTGCACCCCTGAACAGGATGAAAACAGAGTGTAGTACAGCAGAAACAAGTTGGAGTATCAGAAGTACACAGTACAGGTGTTTGTACAAGATGTTAACCTTACCTGTGTCTTTATCATTGAAGCTCGATTTTTAAAAGCTTGAGATGAAGAATTACTCAGGTCAGCTGTAAATGTGCTTTGGACAGATGTGAAAGTCAGGTTTACAGCAGTTGTAGGTGCAGCAGTTAGATTTTCAGTAGTTGCCATCACAGCAGTTGTAGGTTCAGCAGTTAGATTTGCTGCAGTTGCCATCACAGTAGTTGTAGGTGCAGCAGTTGCATTTGCAGCAGCTGTAGTTGCTGGCACGGGGCCTTCTGTTAACACATAAAAAAACCTGTTTGTTACCACTAATGTGAGTTTCTCTTAGCTTTGTTTCCTAATATTTTACCAACTTTAAAAAGGATCAAAATATAAGTGTTTAAAGTAGCAGTAATGACCTAGAATTGTATCATGGTCTGATATTTGTATTGTTTTTGAATTATGTGAAACGCAAAAGAAATCCAACTGAATGGATAAAAATGTAACATCATGTCCCTCTGCAATGGATGGTAGTTAATATCATGAATCATTTCCTTTTATATGTATAACAACATTTATTGACAAAAAATATCGATCACAGTAAACTATAATGTTACATAGTAGGGCTGACAAAACCTTTACTTACCAATTACAGAAACTGTGCTAGGGTCCATTGAAATGTTAAAGGTCTCATTGGGGTTACTCACAGCCTCAACTAAAGTAATTTTAATATCAGAGTTCGAGGGGAGTTGTTCTGTTGGAGTAGTTTCGTTGAACATGACCCCAATCTCTGCTTGAGTGACATTTGTACGGAACCTCCGTCCAAAAGGTCTATATTTGGGGGGAAAAAAATAAAGGGTCCAATATTATTAAATCTCAAAAGGACTCACAGTAATGTCCGAATAAAAGAATGTAAGATGAAATTAAAGACAAAAAGAAATGCTTGCAAAACAGATACAACTGACAACTCTTAATACCTGAAACGTCTGATGAAGGAACCCGTAAAAAAAGTTCTAAATCTTCTGGAGTAAATAATATTGCACTGTTTAAGAGAAGGAAAAAAACACACTTTTTAAAATTCTTTTAATCACTCTAAAAATAAAATACAAATGATGAGAGAAATGACTGACCATAAATACAACCCTTCTTTCAAGACGTCTGAAGTGTAGGCTCTTACGATCATTAAATGCTCGTATGAATATTATTCTTCGCAAGACTGCGGTGATACGGTAAGAACGTCTTGGACGAAATGCTGTAGTTGTTGTTGTAAGAGTGGTTGTTGACGTGGCTGGGGCAGCAGTTGTGGTCGGGGCAGCTGTGGTAGTTGTTGTAGTTGGGGTAGTAGTTGTAGTTGGGGCAGCAGTTGTTGTAGTTGGGGCAGCTGTAGTTGTAGTTGGAGCAGCAGTTGTAGTTGGGGCAGCAGTTGTAGTTGGGGCAGCAGTTGTAGTCGGGGCAGCAGTTGTTGTAGTTGGGGCAGCAGTTGTAGTCGGGGCAGCAGTTGTAGTCGGGGCAGCAGTTGTAGTCGGGGTAGCAGTTGTAGTCGGGGTAGCAGTTGTAGTCGGGGTAGCAGTTGTAGTTGGGGCAGCAGTTGTAGTTGGGGCAGCTGTAGTTGTAGTTGGGGCAGCAGTTGTTGTTGTCGGGGCACCAGTTGTTGTAGTTGGGGCAGCAGTTGTAGTCGGGGCAGCAGTTGTAGTCGGGGAAGCAGTTGTAGTCGGGGCAGCAGTTGTTGTAGTTGGGGCAGCTGTAGTTGTAGTCGGGGCAGCAGTTGTTGTAGTCGGGGCAGCAGTTGTAGTCGGGGGAGCAGTTGTTGTAGTCGGGGCAGCAGTTGTAGTTAGGGAAGCTGTAGTTATAGTTAGGGCAGAAGTTGTTGTCGGGGCAGCAGTTGTTGTAGTCGGGGTGGCAGTTGTAGTTGGGGCAGCAGTTGTTGTAGTCGGGGCAGCAGTTGTAGTTGGTGCAGCAGTTGTAGTCGTAGCAGCAGTTGTTGTAGTTGGGGA
>JAPTYR010000011.1:18806858-18819396 GCA_029814505.1 Siphamia roseigaster
TGCACTGCTTACACATTTAATAGACACAAAAAGTACAGAAGATAAATACTTAACATTCAAATATTTCATTATATTGTAGTGTTGTGTATTTCATAGTATTGTTAGGCTTTTCTGGAGGAAGATGCAGCCATGTTTTGTTAATAGTTGAAGTATTTTTCACTGCGGAAAGCAAATGAGACTAAACTTCTCAACTGTTAAAGTCTTTTCTAGAAATGTACAAGTTGAATTTGTACACAGTCAAGGATAAACAGTTCAATCAAATCAGTCATTCATATGATGTTTTAAGCTATTTTATTTCAGTGTTTTTTGGTAAAATAATGTTTTGCATGTTTGTTTGTCTATGTCCTTGTTTATGTATGTATGTATGAAGCTCAAGGTGAATTTTTCTGAGAATCTTGAATTAGTTTAACGCCAGGATAAATACAGTCAGAGAAAAAAATATTAGAGCATCAAAAGTAATTAAAAACAATAGTTATGCAATCAAACAACTCCTGTGCGTATCATGTGACTAAAACAGACAGAAAAGAAATTGTGGAATGCCTAAAAGTCCTCTTTTTGTCAGTACAATAACAAAGATATTGATGTCAATTAATAGATATTGGCTCTAAAATTAAACTAATATGAACTATTTTTGTTGTTATTATTATTATATTTGTCCAAACAAATGCACCTTTAGCTCTACCAGGCAAAAAAATGAACAAGAAATTGAAAAAAAAAAAAACAAGGGTGATGTAATATTTTTCCCCGTGACTGCATCAACAAGAACAAACTAAATGACAGAAGGAAAAAAAAAAACATGACCATCAGCCAAATTTTCACTTGAAGCCTCAGTATGAGTGTATCCATATTTTTCCTCACATGTAAACCTGAAACAGGACGGGTTGATGAGGTTTAATTATTCCATTTGGGACCCATTGAGCAGGTGTTTCTCTGCAAACAGCATCCAGAGCATTAGGCTGATTGGCTATTACTTAAAGAGGCTTTATTAAAGTCAATTTAGTGGCACAATGGAGAACAATTGTGTGCAACTCCAGCGAGAAAACAATTGGTTTGTTGTTCTGGGCTTCTTCGCTGCTCCTTCTCCAAGTCTAAGAACCTTATTTAGTTGTTTCATATGTGCTGCCTTGTAGATGGTCTCGTACTTCGGGCTGTTTTAAGACAAAATAGCTAAGATTCAATGAGGTCAAACAACACACAGCCTGGAATGTCCTCAGTGTTTCTTCACAGCCTCTCACAGATGAAAGTAAGCTTTTCATCAGCTTTAAATCCTATTATGACTCCAAACGCCAGGCTGTTTTACTTCACTGTTTCACAGTTTCAGAGCTGGCTAAATATTTTTCACCTTCAGCGCTGATTTCAACTGTCAGAACCCTGCACTTGCATGTAGAAGCTACGCCTGGGCTAGTTCATGTTTTGATGTGTGTGATTTGGATTTTTTTTTTTTTTTAAAGCTTCAAAATGTATGAAAAGTGAAGCTGGAGGAGGGCAGGACAGTCCGTTTGACTGTGTTTTGTAACCCTGCACTTTCCTCACCCTGGAAATTACTCATTGGCCCTTTAAGCCTCTGGAAGTGGGGGGTGGAATAGCACACCCCCAGGAGGAAGAGGAGAAGGAGGAGAAGTAGGAGGAGGAGGAGGAGGAGGTTTTCACTCATTACAAGATTATTTTTGAAACTGTTGATGCTCGTGGTCATGTTACTGGTAATGTGGAAACCCATATTTGCAAACAAATGAATTAAAATTTGCTGAAAGGGGATTATTTATTTTTTTTGCTGCATAAAAGATTAATGACAATAGATGAAGAATCAAAGAGATTCTTGATTTATTGAGAATCAAAGAGATTATTAAATTAATTTTAGATAAAAAAATAAATAGTTTAAGCACTATAAAGGCCATTTCTAATTAGGCTATCAGCTTCAGGACAATAATTATTTATTATGATCCCATTTTATTACGTTTTTTTTATGTCATATTAATGTATAATAATCACAAGGCCTGAAAATGCTTTCAAATGAGTGTCAAAAACTAACAGTTGTGGTGCGTTTTGTGCATGATAAAGTGGCTTAAATGATCAAAAGAGACTTGATGTAATGAAATGAGATATGCAGCTGCAGTAAATGGTGCTAAAATGCCTTTGCTGACCACTTTGGGGATGTGTAAACAGAAAACAGACCGTGCGTAAATGCAAAGTGTGCATGGACAAATGTAACCAATAGGCGGTACTGTGCCATTCTTCATGAAACCCGCTCCATCTCCAGCCCTGAGGACAACCGCGTTATCTCTGCTTCGCTTTCCCCGAACTGACCTAAATACAGCATCCCTGCGGTCCCTCCAGGCAGGCGATCCGCCGCTCAGACTACAAGAAGAGCGGCTCCGGACGAGACGTTGTCTGCGAGTGAAGCCCGGGTTCAAAACCCCGACGCGGCTTCAGAGTCTGGATTACAGCGACCTGAGTGCCGGCATGGAGAAAGCATCCCCGTCAGGATCTCTGGAATAAACTGACACTTTTAAACCTTGGCTTTTCTAGAGCTCGGCACAGACTAACCCTCAGTATGCTCGACGACAAAGCGCCGAAGTCGAAGCTCGGTCCGTCACCGAGGGCTTCGTCCTTTTACATCGAGAATTTACTGGGAACTCCGGACAGGGGGTGTTCAGCCGGGGACCAGGACCGAGGGTGTCCGCGGCGGCTGGGCCACACGGACGCGCTAAAGACGCCGCAGAGCGCACCGAGCAAAACAAGTGAGTAAAAGCTGTGTTTGAAGTGTTCATCTGCTTTAGTATTTAATGTTTCTGCCAAAACGTTAAAAAAAAGAGTAGATCACGGAAGCGGTTCGGCCTCTTACTATCGGGATAATCAGGATTAAATCTACCTCCTACTGTCTTTATGTCTAATCTGAATAACAACAACAAACGCTTTATACTAATATTTCAGTCAAAGGAACGGATGTAAATGCGGATAGAATTTGGAAAGTGGAGAGATTCTGTGCGTAAAAGTGTGGAACTGCTACCCGGGTCAGAATTAGGTTACAGCAGTGTTTACATTTGAGGGATTCACAAAAAAATGTCACTTCGATGACTCAACGTGATGCTTCAAGTGCACATGACACACGAGCTGAGCCGTTTCACCGCGTAAACCCCCGTGCGTAAAACACGCCAGCGTTTTTCTTTTTTTTTTCCTCATTATTTGGCATCGGCACAACAATCTCAGTCATGTTGCTTCACTGAGGAGCTGATGCGTATTCAGGACGCACTGAGCCATCCCTGTTCAACTTTGGAGTCTCTTCTTCTGCAGGTCCTCGCTATAAAAGCACCGTCTGGGATGAGCACGCGGAACCGGACGCGCCGAGCAGAGACTCTCCGGCCTTACCGGGGCAGGACAGCACCGGGGACGGGCAGACGGACGACGAGGACGCGCATTCCTCTTGCTTCTCCCGGGAGGACGGCGGTGACACAGGTGAAAACAGACATCCGTCATTACGCATGCGTCCTGTAACATCATCCAAAAAGAAACACAGGAGACAGCTTTCAGGAACGAGAGGTGGTCAAGTGGGTCATTTTACTGGACACTTTACACAAACAGATTCAAAGACATTTTCCAGTTAAAGTTCCCTTCAAGTAGGCCCTATATGATTCATAATAGCATAAATAAATAAATAAATAAATAAATAAATAAATAAACTCAAGTTGTACTTTTCAACAAAATTATCCAAATATTGGCATAAACCTATTGTATAATATAGTTGCAAATGTGGATTTAACAATAAAGCACAAAAAGAAGTTTGGGGGAACTTATAGGCTGTAATTTGTTTTACCATCTTATGAGTTAAATAATTATGTTGTTACATTTCTGTTTGATATTTGTAAAGTTGTATTATTATGTCAGAAACTTTATCATTTTTGTGTTAAGTTTCGAACAGTAGATTTGTAAATTTAAAGAAGGAATTTGAGCCAAATACTCACTCAATATACAACTGTAGTTTTCATTAATGTTAATGGTTTATTTGGACATTAAAGGATAATAAATAGTTATTTTTCATTGTTAGTCTAAACGTAAATGTTGGGTGATTACTTTTTTTTTAAATTTAAAAACAGAGTACACACATCCAACTCACTGATAATTTTGTTGTGATCTTATAAATCCGTATTTCTATTTCGGTGTTTGACTCCAGACCTGCGGCCAGATTTACTGACTCCGCCCTCTCCCTCCTCTCAGGTGACGTCAAACTGGCGCGAAAGAAGAAGACCCGGACCGTGTTCAGCCGCAGCCAGGTGTTCCAGCTGGAGTCCACCTTTGACGTCAAACGGTACCTGAGCAGCTCGGAGCGCGCGGGGCTGGCGGCATCCCTGCGGCTCACCGAGACCCAGGTGAAGATCTGGTTCCAGAACCGCAGGAACAAGTGGAAGCGGCAGGTGGCGGCCGATCTGGAGGCCAGCACCGCCGTGCCCTTTGCTCCCCAGAGGGTGGTCAGAGTTCCCGTGTTGTATCGCGAGAACCCAACGCCTGTGACGCTGCCCAGCCTGGCCCGGGTGTCGCCGCCGGTGCTCGGATTCTCCAGCCCGGTCAACTACCCACTGACCGGTCACTTCGGCCATCCGGTGCCATTCATCCCGCCTCAGTTGACCGGACTGGTCTGAGATGACGCAGACTCTTTGGACTCCGATGAATCAGAGTTTTAGAAGATATTTTCAGTTTGTGCACCAGATTGAATAACTTTTCTAAACTGCACTCAGTCCTTCTTCCATATATTTGATCAAATTTCTGGATGATTCTATGCACTGACTGGTCAACACATGACCTGGGCATTTATTAAAAAGACTTTGTAAGGTTTGTGTGTCTATGAGCATGGGGTAGTTGTAGCTGCATACTATGACTTTTTATTTAAAAGAATTTAATACACACTTTTGTACACTCATATGTCCACATGTGAATAAAATATATATACAAAATCAAGTGTGGTGTTAATTCCCAGGACGTGATGTGTGTGTTTGGTACGTTCATGGTCCTCCTGCTTGGTTTACCTGGATGGATTTATGACTGATCCAGAAGTTCAATAACAGATAAATCCCAGGAGTCATGAGAAAAGAAAACCCCAAAGAAGTGGATGTAGAAAATCTCCACAGACCTGTCAGTTTAGGCCCATAAATCACAGAGACGCATGTAAATGTGGCACTAAAGAATAAACCCAGACAGTCTGCGACTCAAAGGAGTGTCTTGGATTTCCTTGGTCCACTGAGCAGAGTAGGCATGAACTTTGATGACAGGAACGTGTTTAAAGCCGCAATATGGCAGCCAGACGTAAACTGTGCATCCCGCCCTCATCTGCCCCACAGCCCCACCAATCAAAAGCCGCTAAACCTCCGTCTTCCGGGTCGTTGAAGAACGGCGCACTGGCTCCTCCGTCCGCTAGTCGCAGCCGAGCAGCAATGGTGCTCGGAGCGTCCGCACTCAGACTTTTGGGAATCTCGGAGGAGCAAATGAAATGCCGGGGAATATGAGTAAAGACAATGGGCCTGGCCGGAGCGCGTCCCTGACCTTCACCATCGACAACATCCTCAACCTGAAGCAGCGGGACGGACCCAGGGCGCAGCCGGACTCTGGATGGAAAAATGAGTTTCAAGTGCGCTTTGAGGAGATGTGGGACGTCCGGAGGAGGCATGACAGCGGCCCGGAGGACGCAGGTAACCGGGGACTGACGCACCTTTACGGGCCATGACAGGTTATAGTTACTTTACTGAAGGCGCACCACAGGAGGGGTGGGTTTCAGGCACTCACATCTGACCACTTCCACTCTTTCCATGCGTATTTGCAGAAAAATAACCGCCATGTGTCCGCTTGACTTGAACGCACCACCAAAGCCCGTTTTGTCGCTTCATTCCACAGCGCACGCGAAGGACCGCGGGGAGAGCGCGGCGCCGCCGACCACCGGCTCCAGCCCCGGGACGCACGGCGCGCACGGCACCGAGGATGAAAAGCAGCAGAAACACCCGCAAAGCCAGGCAGAAACCAAAGCTATGGTGAAGAAGAAGACGCGCACCATCTTCTCCAAGAGGCAGATCTTCCAGCTGGAGGCCACGTTCGACATGAAGCGGTACCTGAGCAGCTCGGAGCGGGCCTGCCTGGCCAGCTCCCTGCAGCTCACCGAGACCCAGGTCAAGATCTGGTTCCAGAACCGGCGCAATAAGCTCAAGAGGCAGCTGTCCACGGACATGGAGGGGCCGCTGGCCGCCGAACACTTCACGGACGCGGGGAAACACGTGCAATTCCAGACTTTTTCCAAAGACAGCAGCCTGATGGGCGGATGTTTGTTACCGATGCCGTTCCCGGTCCTGTATCCGACGGCGAACGCGGCGCCTTACATTTACTTCTCCAACACTGGCAAATACCTGGGCCTGTTCGACACGGACTGAGGCTTCCTCTGCGTGGACGGACCACGACAAGGCGTGGAAGTGGGATGAACTTTTCCTCTTATTGTGGCTTTAGGCCTGACACTATGTTTTTTAATGCATTAAATACATTCAACTGATCATATCAACAAACCAAGACATGCATGTGCCACTTTTATACCTCCCCAAATCTTTATTATTATTATTATTATTATTATTATTATTATTATTATTATTATTATTATTATTATTATTTTCAGAGAAAGCATGAATTCCAGATTTTCCAGCCGTTTTAATCTCTTAAATGAATGTTCGTTGATGATGAATTGACTTTCTATTTTCTTTTCTTTGGAATAAATCCTTCATGTGTATTTATGGCCTTATTGATGTTCATTCAAACACGTCTATCATGTTTTTTTATTTCATATGACAGACTGTTAAACTGTGAATACAGTTTGTATATTATGACAATGACAATGATGATGAATTTTGCAATAAAATGTGTGATAATCGCAGATTCTGAGTTCGTGGATTTAACGGAATCACGGCGCAGGGATTCAACACAACGAACTTTAGGAAGTTTATTTGGAATCTTTTCTTTTAGGTGCTGTTATTTAATTTCTTTTGGGCAGTTTGTTTCTATAAAGTTTCTATAAAACTGTTGCAGATGAAGGAGCTGACGTGTAAAGTCTGCAGGGTTTATTTTATTTTATTCTCCCGTTTAAACGCTGCACATTCGGTGTTTGTTTCCTTAAGCAGAAAAAAGCGTAGTTTTAGAGGGAAAAATATGCTTTTTTTAAAAAAAGAGTCACTTACAGTAACAGTTTGCATATTTATTTTTCAGCTGTTTATTTATTTAGTCCACTGTACCATTAGCTGTAAATCCACTTAAGCAACTAAAATCAGTTTTTTCACCCATTGTCTAACTTTTTTACCCTTCTAATTTTTTTCATAGCTAATTGTAACAGAAACTTCAGGCCATTTGGGTTTTTTTTTTTGCGACAGAAACTTTAAAAAATGGTGACAAACCTAAACTGAGAGAACTATAATATACATAAGCAACATTATCTAATATAAATAACCAACTGTACTAACTTATTTTAGTTTATGTATTAAAAAGTAGGATAATAAGACTAAATAAAATATCAGTGTATTTAAATGTATTTGTTGTTGGATTTTCTTCTTAAAACTTTGGTTCAAATGTGATTCAGCAGAATTTATGAAGAAATAAATACAAAAAGGACCATTTTGTGAAGAAAATGCCGATTTAAAAGTTAAAAATAGCCAAAATTCCTGAAAATGTATAGTTGTTAAAAGTGAAAATATTGGTTTAATGAGCGTCTTAATGCAAATAAATACCAATATGAAGTTGAATCCTCCATCTATTAATAAAATACATAAAATGAACACAGTTCCTTCCAAATGTGATAAAGATGGAAATAAAGCACTAGTGCAGTGGATTGATATGCTGTTAATTATTCTAAACATTAAGACAATGGAAAGAAAAAGCAGTTTAATATGACATAAAGTTAGTAAAACAGGCCATTATTTAAAACAAAAGGATTTAAGTCAGTATTATGGCCTGTGTCATACATATAATACAGAGGAAAATACACAAAAAATGTGTTTTACTAAAGAAAAACATGCAGGTTGGTGTTAAATTGAAGCTGATTGCAGGTAAATAACTGAAAACATTGTTTAAAAATGCAAACAGACGCCAGATAAAGTGGTATCCACTCAAATGTCGGATTCATTATTGTTTCACAGCATTTTGAAAAATATCTCAGACAGAACTACATCAAAACTCTATATATGGACTGGATCATCCAGTCTGTGTTCTGGGTCCAGATGTGGGATCCATGTGGGATGTGATTTATTTTATTATATTTCAAATTAAAAAGCAAAACTGCATTAAATTCTGTTCATTTTGACCTAAACTGAAAGATAGAACTGATAAAACATGGTACTTATATTAGGGCTCAGACTGTTTTATACTTAAAACCTCCATATAATGTTTTTTATATGTATTTCCTCATATGTTTTCTTATTTGACGTCTTTTTTCTCAAGTACCCCCATGGTTATTTATTTATTTACTTAGAATTTTCTATGATGTGTTGTTCATTAGAGGCCTGTGTCAACAGTTATAACAAAAACCCATAGAACTGCTGCAATAGGCCTATGTGGAATTATTTCCCTGATTGTCATCATGGAATTGAACTCAGAAAAGATTTGCGGTTCCCAAACTTTTTTTTGCTAAAAAAAAACAAAAAACCCAAAGAAATACAACAACTTGCTTTAAGATCCCCAATTACTAACCCTTATACTATCAAAATAAAACAATAAATGTACGATCACCAATCCAAATGTTACCTATACTAACAAACATATGAAAGTTTGACGCTTCCAGTGACAAAACTTCTATTTTTGACTATTCTTTGCACCTTTTACATTATTTTCATCTGATTTTAATTGCCCCCAGACATTACCTGTGTTCTATTTTAATGTGGAAAATTAATTCACACACTATACTATTAACAATTAGCAAACCAGTTTCAACCCATTTTAAGTTTTGTTCTTTAATTTACACTTTTATTTCATTATGTTCCAGATGGGAACTATTTAAATCTATCGAATACTTAGAAAGTAAATAGAACTGATTTTATTATTACTTTTATTCTCCAAAATAGGCTTTACATGAAAAATCTACACCTTTCAAACGCTCATGTGTCTATTTAATCGTGAAAACACTTGTAGTTTTACGAAAAAAAAACACTGTTGGATTTCTACTTTTAGTGAAATGTAAGGGAGGTCACGTATTTTCTATAATTTTGGCTCAAGATGGGAGGAGCTTTGGAGGTCTAAATAAAAATATGTATATAATTTCTCCCTCTCGACCTAATTTTGGATCATTATTCTTCACACACGTGCATAAAAGTCTAGAAAAACTATAAATTACAGCCACAAAAAACTATTGTATTGTAGTTTTGTTTTCTCTCCGAGTATCATTAATTTGGCGGGTGTGGGAAATCTTGAACCTCTGTCTAATTCCTGCAACTTTATTTTTTTTGTGGTTTGTTCATAGAAAGAAAAATAGGTGCTGAGATGCCATGACGTTTGCAAACCCTTGCATTATAGAGGAAAAAAAGTGAAAGATTAGACTTTGCTGCAGAATAATAACTTGAACATATGAGTTATAAGCTGCTGCATGACTGAATCTGAGCCCAAACGCTCACTCTGACAGGCGGAGATTAACCCATAAAGACCCAAACCTCCACTGACGACCACAACCATCTACTGACCTAAAATGTAAAGTCTAATCCTATCAATCCATGTAAATAATTGGTGTAAAATACAGTTGGTCATCTTTTCATGGTCATCAGATATGACTCATTTGGACGTTCAGAGGCTCCCTAGTGAATGTGGAAACACAAATAATAGGTAAAAATGAAGAATACACAAAATAATATACAAAAGAACATGGAGAAAATAACCCGTGAGGATAAAGCGGGTTCAGATAAGATGAGATGCGATGAAATGAGATGAGGATAATAAACCAGAAAATGAACAAAGACAGTCAAGGAAAGGACTAAAATGAGCTAAATTAAAAAATGACCAAAATATAAGTAACAAGAGGAAAACAAGCCACAAACTGCACAAAAATGAAGAGAAAAAAAAAACACAAGCAAAAGTGATGAAAATGAAGAAAAACAAGTAAGAAAATATATCAAAAATAAATAAAATGAAGAAAATAAGTAAGAAAGCCAAGGAAATCACTAAAAAGGGAAAAAAAAGATTACAAAATTTACAAACAATGCGCAACAAGAACATCATATCCCACAAACTGAATAAAACTGGAAAAAAAAACAAGTAAAAGTGATTTTCTTTTTTAAAAAGAAGAAAAACAAGTGAAAAGGACTAAAAATAAATAACAAAGGAAATTAAGCAAGAAAGTGAACATAACCATCCAAGGTGATAACTATAAAGAACAAAATTCATAAAAAAGAAATAAAAAAATAATAATAAAATTGAATAAACTTTAATATAAGAAATATAAGAAAATATAAACAACAAGACAATAAGCTACAAACTGAATAGAATTGACAAAACACAAATAAGTAAAATTGATAAAAAATGAAGAAAAAGGAGTTAAAAAAAACAAAAAATAAACAGAAGTAAATAAGCAAGAAAATGAACAAAAAGGTAAAACGATCACTATAAATAACAAAATTAAGAATTTTTTTTTTTTTACAAAAACAACGAGCAACAAGAACAAAACAAGGCACAAACTGAACGAAATTTCCAAAACACAAAAAAAGTAATAAATGTGGAAAAGCCATCACCAATTGATTCACCAGTAAAACCAGTTGGATCAATGATAGTGCACTGTAAACCCGAATAAGTTCAGAAAACTCAAAATATTTGTTGTAATTGATGACATAAAAACTCTTAAGTCTTGATAATACATGTTTGATTTACACTACACTAAAAACATATGTGTTTAGTTGACTTGTTCTGTATTCTAGTTCAACATATATATACATATATATATTTTTTTTACATTCCCTTAACATTTAGCCTATGCCTAATTCACTCTTCAATGATTTGATTGAATAATACTTATAAAAACTAAACTATATGGACTTTAAAAACAGTAAAGTCATTGTTGTTCCTCTCATCTTCACTCATGGTTCTGTTTTTAAAAACACAAAAATGAACATATAAACTAACAAACAGTAACACAATAATAATGGAACTCAACAACCCTACTTAACTCCTGCTCATAAAACACATTTTTAACACAAATACCCACAATGCAATGTGGCACAAAGCAGATCCAGCAGACATATGCCCCTCCCCTTACTCACACAAACTAAAATTTCTAAACACATTTTTTTAAGTATAGTGTAACTCAAAAATGTATTATCAAAACTTAAAAGTTAGTTACGGAAAAGTCAAAGTAAAAAATCAGTTACGGAAAAAATGTTGAGTTTTGTAATTGTTCAGGTTTACTGTGTGGACTTCAAAATATGAAGCAAGAAAAGGAACGGAGATACGCAAACAAACAAAGTTGCATTTATTGTTTTTCATTTAAAGTTAACATGGAGAGGGGAAAAAACAAAACATGGAGCTGGTTTTCCAAAAATGTATTTGTGAATATTCATTAGCCAAATATTGTACTCCACATTCTTATTGTGTCACTGTATTGTTTGGTTTACTCTTTTTATACACTGTTTACGGCTTTTATACAGATCCATATTGGAGAGAACTGCAGGTGAACTAATCCGGTCCTTAATAACTGTCAGAATTTCTCATGTGGCCCTAGAGGTAAATTAATTGCCCACCCCTGCATTAGATGATGGAGAAAAATAAAGAGGCTGAACTCAGGGGTAGTTCATCTTCATTTGCATTAACCACCGGTAAATGGGTAAATACAGACATTCATCTGCAGTTAGCTGTTTGTATGTTGATAGTTTTTCTTCAAATGCAGATGTCACTGCCTTCGGGAAGACAGTCACCTCCTGTTGCGTTATCTTCCCCTTTCAGATGAAAACACAGATGACTGACATCCAAGCATTTACATGATTTCCAGAAGAGTTACTCATTACTGTTCCACTTAATGATGACAGAAGAACCTGACTGGGAAGCAGGATGTGGGAGCTGCAAAGATATTTGTTTTTGTATATATTTTTGTTTGCATCTACAGATAAAATAGTACCTGTATTTGTTCTTGAGTTCCCCATCTGAGATAGTCACTGGCAGGAGGCGGAGTGTATTTATTAAAATGTCCGTGTGGTTTAGCGTACATTGGTCAGACAAAACGCCAATTGAAAATTAGGATTTCTGAACATAAGACGGCAATGCGCACAAAAAATGAACCCTATGCTATGGCCAGACACTATATGAAGGCAAACCACGGCTCTCCTGCCTCCTTGAAGTTCTGGGGGATCGAAAAAATCACCGCACCACCTAGAGGTGGTGATATTATTAATAAACTATTATGCAGGGAAGCCTTTTGGATTTATACCTTAAATACCCTTGAACCAAACGGTCTTAATGAGGAATTGAACCTGTCTTGTTTTTTGTAGATTGCTTAGCAGGCACTGACCCCTTTCAGTAATGATCTTCTTTTCCTTTTTTTGACTCATGTCGCATG
>JAPTYR010000011.1:18980087-18990311 GCA_029814505.1 Siphamia roseigaster
CACTTTTTAAGGCCATTAAATTTTGTGTTGTTGATTTATCACTTTTTAATACTTTTTAAAACCCCGCGGACACCCTGGTAGTTGTTTTTATAGCTCCATTAAGCAACCGGTAATTCCAAATAAATTAAGATTCAGATTTTAACTCTTAGACTGTGTTGGTCTTAATGCCATTTACAGATGGGTAAGAACATCCCAGTCTTATTCTACTTACATGAAGTCAAAACATGTGGGTGGATTACGCCCGGATCCCAGGTGCCCCAGTGGCCACCTTCCTTGTCCAAACAGCACAGCAGTAGCATGTCTGTGTTTTGACATTGTTTGCCCTCTCCTTTGCAGTGTCATGTATCTGTTGTACTGTTTAACTTTTGCTTATTGGCTGCCAGCGGTGACTACAACCAAGCAAACACAATATACAGCCAGTGTTTGCAGAGGCTGTGATTGATGACAGGTAAACACTGATCCTTTTGCACACAGGATTATGTCCGGCCATCATGCAGTTCTAGTTCTGATTCAAATAATCATGTGACTATGGCTTAACAACAGATTTCTGGGTAATGCAGTGTCTTTGCAGTGAATTTTACGGATGATCCTAAGAGACGAACTAACATGGTCCAACAGGCTCAGCTGCTTTTCTACCATCTGGGTCACCTCGGCCCGTCGCCCATGGTAACGACACCCACCTACCTGCTCTGCCTCTATGGTAACCCCCGTTTTCCCATCAGAGCTGCTGAGCTGCTCTTACGTTGGTCACATGTATTTTCTTTTATCACTTTTGCGAGTTTCTGGAAGGAGAGTGGGTTGCCTGCTGGGAACTGAGCTGAAACATTTTTCATGTGATTATCAGCTGAAGGTGTGATGTCACGCTAAAAGCAGAAGAGCAACCAGCTTTTATGGAGTATTGCATCATGTCATAAGAAGCATAAAGTAAAGTTGAACATATTAGTAACAGGTGCTGCCAGAAACGACAAACCCTGCCAATCACACCTTCTTTGTTTATTGTAAGTAAAACAAGTAATCTGTGTCTGTCATTACTGTATTTTTCATTGAGTATTTTTTTCAAAACCAATTCTGTAAAATCCTTCGAGGCAACATTGTTGTGATTCAGGGCTCTACAAATTAAATTGAATTGAATTAAGTAAATGGGAAGATGTTTTTTAAAAATCCTAAAAAAAAAAAATTCAACTTTGACCTGCCTTTCCCAATATGTAATGACATCTACTCTGGGTTACTGGCAATCTGTAAAGACAATTTGGTATGAATTCAACTGATAGTTTTGCTGCTAAAATGTTAACAAACAAACTGAACCAAAAACAATACCCCTTGCCTCCCCCTTCGGGCAGCAGGAAAATAATCCATGTAGGATATTTTTCAATTCCTCCACAGCTAATAGTGGGCATGAACAATGAGTTTTCTATTGATCCCTTTGGCCCACATGATGCTCTGTTGGGTTTTCATTCTCCTTCTTTCTGCTGGTTTAACCCAGTTCAGACTACAGATTCACAATGAGGCCAGCAGCAATTTGTAGAACACTGATCTACAATTTCCTGACACATTACCACTATCTGCAACTTTCCTCTTCCTACTACTACTAAAACTTGGGGCTGCTCCCTTCACGGGTCACCACAGCAAAACATCTTCTTCCATCCGGGCCTGTTTCCTGCATCTTTCTCTCTCACACTACCTACCTGAATGTCCTTCACAATAAATCTCATCCTTGGTCTTCCTCTTCCACCTGCTTGGTAGCACCATCTTCATCATCGTTCTACCAATACATCATAATATATGTAAGGCAATATAGGGTGTGTGAAGTGATTCTAGGCCAGTAATCCCCAAACGTCACAACACAAACAAGAAATCTGTGAAATACTATATGTATATATGCAGAGAGAGATAACACAAACTAAAATTATGCTAGAAAACAGTCTGTTTTATTTTATTCGAAATATTGTAATCATTTTGACACAAAATTGTTGAAAAAATGTGACAAACAAAAATATGTTTTCAATGGATTGACCAACTATTTTAATTTGAGTTTTATTACTCAGATTCATACTAGGCCTAAATGTGTTCATAATATGTAAAACTGAGGTGTGAAAGTATTACCTGTCAAATTTTAATGCTCATGTATCTGGAATGAACGTACAAAAGAACTTTGTTTACGTTCGTTACGTTTGTGTCCAAGATACTAGTTAAAAATAGGGGCCTGGGAAATCGTCTATGGAATTGAAATGGCATAGAAAAACCCCTCTAGTTTTCTTCAAACACATGCTTCCTTTGCCATATGCAAAAAAAATTCCAACTCCCTGATTTTTAAGGAAAAATCACATTTATTTTATTTTAAATTTTTGTATCAGTTTGTAATGAATATAACAACTTGTATTTTATTTCATGAAGAAACATGGCATGTGCCATCATCTGCTCCCAAGTATTTCATTCTTCTCTATAGTTTATGTGATAGGAGGTTCATTCTTCACATTCTCAATTAAAAAAACATTTTATTCATCATTTTTTTTGTTTTACAACCTGTCACATTTTGTTGCCCAGTATTGTGGCCTTACACACATTCACAGATATAGTTATAGTACTTCCCAAACACTGCATTTTGCAAGTGATCTAATATCAAAGAGATCTCTAGTATAGCAAAGTATGAATTACATGGAAAGTATAGTATCCATGAAAAAAAGTTTTTTTTTTTTTAATACTAAGGCATTATTTACTTTTAAATAATTACTTCCTGTACCTCTTTGTATGTCTTCTGTTTTCATTTGAATTTCCAGATCAAGTGAAAAGACAAATATCTATGTAGTCAGGTTACATACTGTTCTCCCTGTTTGGAAACACACAAGCACACCACACTTGCATCAACGTCATTTTATTGACAATGTCAGGTACTAAAATACAATCTTGGTATTTTGCTGTGTATACAAAGCATTTAGACATAATATATAAGGGGCATCTCGCTCATCTTGAGATAAGATCACTGCAACTTCTTTCTTACGTGCTGCAACTCTGTGGTATTTTTATCTACGTTTGTCTGCTCTTAAAATCATCTCAGATGTACCATTAAGTGGATCTGAACTTTTCAATGAGGTATGTGTGCATTGTCAGTCCTCCAGTAGTATATCCAGCTCTTCCAAAGGCAATCTGACACGAAGTTCTTTCTCTGTCATCAGGTCGACAAATTCCTGCAGATGTTCAGGAAACAGCTGCACTGCATCCATATACAAACCCTGCTCAAAGACATTGGACATGCCAGTCAAAAACAACCATCCACAAGTTTGAATACATGCAAATTTGCATGCACAGCCACACAAACAACAATTGTGGGTCAGTTTGTTTCCTTAAAAGTTTAAAAGTAAAGAAGGCAAAGACCAGGTGTTATGAAGAAAGCTTAGTGTTACGTCTCACCTTTGCCCAAGGAATATTTTGTAAGGCCTTGTAGAATATCCCAGTGGCTTTATCCACCTTCCCATCTGATACCTAAATGCATAAACACAAATCCCATACATGTCGCACAGATATATACCTTTAATGTCAGACAATATTTGTGCTGTGTATCCACTTAAACAAGGGAGTGTGAGTCATTACTGGTTGGGTCTTGTAAGTCAATATTTGAAAATGGCAAAAACACAAATAACTTGCTACCAACTCTGCCCTAAAATAGACAAAAAATTTAAGTTTGTGCTTTATTTTCTGTCTCACCAGAACAGTGGGCTCCTGTTTTTGTTACTATGGCGCTTTCGAACAGTCCACGGATTCGGTTACTGAGGCCATTCTCTGGCAAGATGGGCAGGGCACTGCCATGGCAACAAGACCTTGGAGAATATTAAAAATTGTGTGGTCAAAACTTTAGAAAAAAACTTCATATCAGGTATTTAATAAGAATATTTCTGAAAATGATGAGCTCTTGTTTCTCAGAGGGGAAGATATCCAAATAAGACAACCATCTTGGCATGAGAGCAGGGTAACGCTGCATGTACCCATCCTCCTCTGTGCTCCTACCTCTGAGCAGCATCCACCATCTGCTTCCTTTGTTGTTCAGCAACAATGGCAAAGAGGCGCGGCACCACACTGCTGTTATCCCTCACCACAGAGTGAAAAAAGCGGCGTGCCCGGCCAGCGCTATGGTAACGGTTCTCCACCTGGAACACAGGTAACATTAAGTTCACAATGCCAAGTCCAACTAGTAGAGATGTATATTAGTTTGTCTTTATGTTTGGAGAGAAGGCAGCCACAAAAAGAGACTTGATTTTAATTGAACCTGGAATAAATTTAATAATCAGGTGATTTTTTTTTTTTTTACTTTTTTTTAAAAAGCCATTTCCTAAGTCAGTGACAGTATACCTGTGTGTAGATGCTCCAGAGGGGGGCACTGCTGGGCCAGGTGGACAGGGCAGCTGTCAGTGTCTCTCTTAGTGATGCCAGTGGACAAACATTTGTACTGTTGTGATATCTATGCAATGCTACCTGTTGTATTGCTAATGCTTCACACTCAGAAGCAAGCCTGCTGACATAGTGCCTAATGGTAAGGCTGGAATCAGCTGCAGGCTCACTGCTGGAAAGATTAGTTTCCTTTTCAAATTTGCTGTCAAGTGTTAGCTTTCTGTGTAGCCTCTCCATCCTGTCTCTTGCCTGGCTATATACAGTGCTAGCTGCTTGGATGTCCACTGTGAGGTATTGGAACAGAGCATAGCAGCCCACCAGACCTCTGAACAGCTGGACTTGCAGATCCTCAAGACCTGATGAAGAGAAAATCTAATTAAAACACAATCTGTACAACCAGGGACGTCGACAGGGGGGGACAAAGGGGTATGTTGTCCCGGGCCCAGGGATGGAGGGGGCCCAGAATTGGATCCTCATTACATTGCATGTATTGAGTGGGGGGCCCTTTTCGATGGGTTTGTCCCGGGCCCAACCAAACCTGTCAACGGCCCTGCCTATACCCATTTCATGTACAACACTTTGTGATTTTTATCTGTGAAAAGCACTTTGTAAATAAATGTGACTACTTGCTTACTTTATGCATGTCCCCTTTGTCCTTTTCCTATACTCCCTGCCACTCTTAGAGTAACACCTCAGCTGAGCTCAAGTCGTTAGAATCCAAGCCCCCTGAGATTGAAAGAGATGAATTGGTAAGGGCCTGGTTTATTAAGAACCTTCTAATGCATTTCTGTTAGTTGCTTATGGGAGTGTCATTACTAATAAAATTATATTTCTATATAAATTATTTTTCTCAAAGGTCTCTCTGCTCATTTCATTCTTTCCACAGCAACCTGACGCTTTGGAGACGTTTAACCGTGGTGCCATGGTGGGGTTGCTTGTGGTTGCCGTGGCAATTGCTATGGTGATGGTAATCAGCTTGCTGCTGGTGCGCAGGAAGCCCTATGGCACTATCAGTCATGGCATCGTAGAGGTACGACCCCACACAAGCCTTGCAGTCTTAACGGATCACATAAGCAAGCTTCATTTCATCTAAAAATATCCGCCCATGCCTGACATTCAGGAAGTTGACCAGAAAAAAAACATTCTATATGTTGTGCTGATATTGTCTACAATAAATACAAGCCAATTGAGTCAGTTTTAACAAGTAACAAGTACGGTTTAATGTGATATTTACCATTTTAATTTATGTTTTCCATACTCTTGCCAATTTTTTATAAAAGTGAGTTTTATTACTAAGCAGTAATAAATATGCTTAGTTATAATAATGAGTCCATTGATGTGGTTGTAATGGTTTCTCTTCTCTACAGTCACAATAAAAGTACACAAAAGCATTTTGTGTTGTAAAGCAGATATGATTCCATGAAGGTAACTTCTGAGATGCAAACAGCTCTTTTTTGTTACAGAAACATGATAATTGTTGTTTTCAAGAGATTTATACACAAGTCAAAACGAAATTAGGAATATTGTAGATCATCTCTGCAATTAAATCTTTCTGATATCCAATAATAATAATAATAATAATAATAATAATAGTAACACTTTATAATAATGTATGCTTATAAACCACTAATAACACTTGGTAGATAATGAACTCATGATGAACAAAACATTAACACATTTCTGTAAATGAGTAGGAAAAATTATGTTAATATAAGATAACATTTCTTAAAAATTTACAAACATTTGTAACTCTTTTGTTAATCATATGTTGTTAATCATTTACAGATATTTTTCTAATGATCAGTAACTTACATAACAAAATATGAACGCAGCATCTCTTACTCATTTTTGCATATTTCAAAATGTTTTGTTCATCATTAGTTTCTTATTTGTAGAGTGCTATTAATATTTTATAAGCATACATTAATATAAAGTGTTACAATAATAATAATAATAACAATAATACTAACACACTTTTCATTCAGCAGAATTTCAAAGTGCTACATAGAGAATCCAACAGACTGAATTTTTAATACAGATGGTGGATTATGAATGTCTGTAGTCACTTTTCTATTGGATATATGGGAAAAACTTTACCGATATTTACTAAATGTAAAAAAAAACCAGAAGTGCATTTTGTCAGTTTTTCCATTAAAATGACAAATATGATGATTTGTTTATTTATTACACGACTATTGAAATGAGAAGTCGTTCCATAAACATGGCGATTTGACATAATGACATGATATAAATATGTTGTTTCACAGATCTATTCATTATTATCATTATATATATTATCCCTCTGTCCCATAGTACATTTTAAAAAATGACTGGGTTTCCTGGTGTGTCCACACATACTGTGCCATGTTGCTTTTAAAACTCTTTTTCTTCACTTGTTGTAACATTTGTCAACATCATTTATTTCATTCACCTGACTCTAATTATGGAAAAAAAGGTCTTTCCATTGCAGTTTTGTTAATGTACCAATTGTGCTATGCCAAAAAAAAAAACACTTCTTGTCAATGCAAAAACGTTTAATCGAAAAACAAGGGTTTTGTCGAAATTGTGGTTTTTCCATTAAGTAAATTTTTATGCACGAGTTATATTTGCATAATTTGAGCGTCAATGGAAAAGCAACTTGTGATGATGATGTGATGTCATGTCGTGAATATGTAATAATTCATGATTTTGTGTCTCACAGCAGGTTGACCCCATGCTGACCCCAGAAGAACGACAGCTCAACAAAATGCAAAACCATGGTTATGAAAACCCGACTTATAAATTCTTTGAACAGATGAACTGAGGTATCAGGGCTGCCAACAAGTCATGCCCAACCACTTGTTTTGTCCCTTTGTCCACTTTCCCCTGATGTGGTGTTCCAGCCACACTCTCTGTGATGGATTTATGATGTGTTACAAACAAAAAGATACTGATAAAGTATGGGCTACATCCCAAACCCAATGTAAATGATCAACAACAACCAATCATCATCAATCATCACCAGAATGCGAATAATAAGATATGATACCAACTCACATCATCTATTGTAATAATATATTCCTGAATTAGAGTCTGATGATTGTTCTTTCCATTAGCAGTGCCACAGCATTTCATAATCCTGAAAACATTCACCTCATAGACAGGAAAATCATCCCAGTGGCATGACTTGATCTATCGTTCCTCACTAGAAACTGAAGTTGAGCGGTGCATAATGCTTTATAGTATGTATTTTTGAGTAGTATTCTCTTTGTTGAAATTGTACCACAGTTAGATATACACTAATGTATCTGTGTAGATGAGTGTGAGTGACAGCCTGGTTAAATTATACTGTAATTCTCAATTTTAAAGTCACTCAGTGATGAAAAGACAATTATAAAAAAAAAAATAAAGAAATAATTGTCTGACAAATCTTACCTCCATGAGCTACAGTAATATCAAGATGTTAATACTGATCGTGGAGGTGTTTACTTTGAATGTGTGAGACGTTCAGGGTCACTGGCTTTAACATAAAGCCCAGAAGGCCAACTGAAGATCACGTTAGTTGAACTAAGTGCTGGTGGTACATAATTATCGGGCTTAATATGGTTTTGAGGATCCGTCCTCATTAAAACTAATTTAGTCGGTGAATGAGTTTTTTGTTTTTTTTTTTTTCCTTTTAATTTGTACTGCTACCTAAAGATCTGTAAAAGCAGATAATCAGAAATCTGTTATTTTACTGAAAGCATGACAACTTGGTGTATGATGCTGCTGTATTATTTGTGTTGTTCCTGTCATTGCTTTTGAAAAGTCAGAAATGTCACCGTTCAAAATGGACACTGTAAATAACGTAAGAAATACTTACTACTAGTTGTAGACATTTCTATGATTAATTTGCATTGATGTAACGGAATAATACATAAAAATAGTACATTGTGCTGTTATGAAGAGGAGAAACATTTTCCTAACATGGCTGATTGAAAACGGACTGTTGTAAAAACCAGCACAAGACAACGACACAGTAACTTCTTTCTGAATGTATTTAAGGTAGACGTTGAGATTCCATCTTCTTTTCAGTAATGCGTCATTCCCCCCTAGTAGACCTCATAAGAGTAGGGAAGTTCAACACATCTAAGAGACAGACCACACACCTGATGTCCTTCTCATCACTTCCTGTAGCAGCCTGTTAATTTTTTATTTCATTTTTTATTTTTATTTTTATTTTTTTTTTCCAAATTTGGCAGGTGTGAATATGAGGAGTGGAACTTCAGGCTTAGGTGTTTTATGCAGATAAACCACAGCTATATTAAAGTGAGGTGTCAGTATGTATATTAAGTCCTAAAAATAGACCACACTCAGGCATGATAATAGTAAAAACATAATGTATGTCTTTAATTCCGTTGATGCTGCCAGTTTGACATCTTTGGACTCAACTACATTGAATGTCAGTGCTCTATAGATCAAATATTATTTAAGTTTAATTTCCTCCTCATAAATAGCTTTTCACCTAATGAGTCATTGTAGTTTGTCATAATTATGATAAACATAGTTCCCTGTGTAGGTAAAAGGTTAAAGAGGGATTGCCCCTTTTTCTGGTTCGGGTTGCTTATCTGCTTGTGTGACAGGTTAATTTCCTTTCGCCTTTTAATTTAATCAGACAGTCTTGGTTAAGGAATGTCATGTAGTTGAACGTGGCTTTATATTCATCAGGCTTTAATTGTAATATACTATAATTCATACTCAAAGGAGGTCATGTTTTATTTCTTTGTTATGGTTTAAGTTTTTTTTTCTTTTTTCGTTCTGATTGAAACTATTTACGTTGTGTGTTTTTTTTTTCTTCTGTTTGCTTTCATGTCAGCAAAAAAAAAAAAAAAAAAATACAAAAAAAAAAAAAAAACACAGGTAACTTTTATCAGGTTAAGGAAGTAAAACTTTTATTTTAAAATTCAAAGTGTTTTCATTCTTTTCTTGTTAATTATGTAAATAAATAAATTCATTCAATTTAATTTAATTTTAAAAGTATATATAAAACGACTTTTTTGGGTTTTTTTTTCTAAGTCTTAAGTGTTTTCATTCCTTTCGTGTTAATTATGTAAAAATGTAATTTCATTTTTAAAATACACATAAAACACTTAACACTTATGTTAAGTGAAAGATTAGTTTTTTCTAAGTCTAAGTGTTTTCCTTCTTTTTTCATTAAATTAAATGAAAGTTCATCCTGTATAAAAGTAAATTTAAAGGCCTGACCTTTTTTTGTGTTAAATAAATGTTTGTGTCCAGACTTAGTTCCTTCCGTTTCCTCTCATGACCTCAGCAGTTCTCAGGTCACTCACCTTCATCATCATCATCATCACCATCATCATCATCACCAGGAGCGGTACAGGGTCCATGATGATCCGGATCCTCAGACCCTACACGGTCCTGAACATGACCCGCCCCACACTCACTCAATCAGCTGTCAATCAAACCAAAGCGCGGACCTCCTCCGCACACGCACGCGCTCTGGTCTCAGGTGTCATAAGAACCAGGTTCGCGCACGCGCAAATCTCCAACCCGGGTCCGACAAAGAAAGAAAACACACACAAAATAATCCGACCCACAGTGTCCCGGGTCTGTGCGTCCGTGAGTCCAGCTGCAGCGGATCCCAGAGCCGGTGCGTCCCGTAGTGGCGGATCCCGGAGCCGGAGCGTCCCGGTGCGTCCTCCGGGTCAGTGTGAGGAAGTTGTGTCAGTTTGGCTGCTGCAGAGGGGCTGGTCCTGAGGGGCGGGGTCAGGTCTGGAGGGAGGCGGGGTCAGGACCGGGGGGGCGGGGTCAGGTGAGTGCGGGGCCATTACCACACAGACTAACTATGTGGATTAAATTTTA
>JAPTYR010000011.1:19039962-19052091 GCA_029814505.1 Siphamia roseigaster
AAATTACATTTTGAATGAAGTACTTTTGTACTTTTACTCGAGTAAATTTTTAGATGGGTACTTTTACTTTTACTCAGTTGGATTTAACCAAAGTAAAGATAATTTTACTCAATTACAATTTTTCAGTACTTTTTCTACCTCTGTTTAAAATATAACATATGTACAGCAACCATGTAGATGTTCATAAAAACTCAGAGTAAAGTTGAAGTTTATTATATCAAAAAAAGGGAAAACTGAAGAAAAAGTGACTTCTTCAGCAAAATCTGTCACTAACTGAACATAAACCAAGTGTTTCCATCCACTGTCATTGATCCAACTCCATGGGTTTTTACTGGTGAATCAATGTTGCAGAAGATGACAGTGTTTCCATGGTAACTACTGAGCCTCTGAACGTCCAATTGGGTCATATCTGATGGCCATGAAAAGATGAAAAACTGTATTTTACACCAACTATTTACATGGATTAATAGGTTTAGCACTTCAGAAGTTATTAGCTATTTTAGTTTGGGTCTTGAAGGGTTAAAGTGATGATTACAAGTATGACAATGTCCCGAATGTGCGCCATCGTTCTTGTCGGTGCTATATTCATATTAATAATCTCCATTTGATGCAGGATCACAGCAACATCAAATATTTTACTATAATTGTCAATAAACTCAGACAGTAAGAGGTTAGAGATCTAAAATGTGTTTTTCTTTCCTCCTCCAGGTGACTGAACTGGCTGCTTTAGGTTCTCTTTACGACACCCTCCGCTCTCGTCAGTTCGAGTACCCCCTTCTGCGACTCTGGCTCTTCTCCACCCAGATTGTGGCTGGTATGGAATATCTGGAAAGCCGCCGCTTCATCCACAGGGACCTGGCAGCGAGGAACGTCCTGCTGGCGTCCAGGGAGATGGTCAAGATCGGCGACTTTGGTCTGATGAGGGGGCTTCGCCATGAGGCCGACCATTACGTCATGTCGGCGCACAGACGGATCCCATTCGCCTGGTGAGGACCGATGGGAGAAAAGGGGAAAATGCTGAAGTGGATGGAGAATGGAATGTGACTGGGGAAGACTGAGGAGACTGACAATGAACGAGTCATTAACACTTGATCTAGTTAATTTATAAACAGTTCAAAATGTCTATTATGTGAATACGTATATGTGCATTTATCACTTATTCCCAAAATGTGAACAAACTGAGCACCTTCTACAACTTTCTGTTACTACATCCATAACTGCTTTAACTCTTTTGCAGCGGAAACGATATTTAGTATTAGCTTCTATTAGACGAGCTTACATTACACTGAAACAGAACTGAATAATGATCACAAATGACCAGGGTTTGATATTAATCTTGTCGCACACCGGGGAAAAAAAGCAGTTAATACATGTAGATTTCTTCACATATGTTACTTGTAACTTTAACTGGGGGAAGATCCTTTGTTGTACTAGTCAAAGTATTTATCAAACATGCAAGGACTCACTGAACATGTAACCTGGTGTATAATGGAATGGGTTGATTTATGATGAAAGACACACCTAATAAAAAAACAATATATATATATATTTTTTTTTATCCTGTTACACATTTTATTTATTTGGCAGATAAATCTCAAAGTGCTATAAGACAGGCAATAAAAATCCACACAGTAAGACATAGAAGGTGGGAAATAGAGGAATTTAGCATATTATGCACACTGTTTTATGTCATAAAAGGTCATATTATTATTATTATTATTATTCACAATTTGTATTAAGTTATAATTCAAAAGTTGTTCATGTTTTAATTTTTTTCCCCCCAATTCTGACCAAGCTACTAAAATTAACACATAAATAGTGGTAACTTAATACACAAGTGGCTTTTTCTAAAGTCAGTAAATGATGTGCATGAGTACACTTTACATCATTTGACCGAGCACAAAAACATAACAATGCTAATTACTAATGTTGCTGTTAATCATTGACATATTCTAGGCTGTAAAAATGAAGAAAAAAGTGATCCAATTTGTATATAATTTAATGGAAAATTTTTTTTAGTTTTTTGCATCAAAAATATGTTTTGTTTAAATTATAAACAACATTTGACAGGTTAAAAATGTGAAAGTATTTGTTTTGTTTATGAATCAAGTTGAAGTAAAAAAAAAGGAAATTAAAAAAAAGGAAAAACATTCTGACATTACTATGGCACTGTGCAGATTATGTTTTATTTTTTTCTCTAATTGCTAAGGTTATCTGTCCGAAGGATAAATGAAAGTGTAACGTTTAATGTTCTAACTGTGTCGTTTGTTTCTGTTTTCCTTCAGGTGTGCCCCAGAGAGCCTCCGTGTGGGCTCCTTCTCCCATGCCTCTGATGTCTGGATGTTGGGCGTCACCCTGTGGGAGATGTTCACCTACTGCGAGGAGCCGTGGTTCGGTCTGTCGGGCAGACAGGTACACGCTTGTCGACGTTGCGTTACTAGTTCACAGTGTGGAGTTTAATGTTTGTACTCAAGTTTGGAATGCGTCTCCCCACCCAAATGCTGTTCATCTTTGTAACATGTGACTCAGCGTTTTCAGTGTTTACTGCGTTTGGTTCAGATTTTATGGCGTGTGGAGCGAGAGGGCGAACGCTTGGAGAAACCACCGGATTGTCCACAGGAACTGTACAGCATCATGAGGAAGTGTTGGTCCTGTAACCCGGCGGAGAGGCCCACGTTTGGACAGCTCACCGCATTAGTAGCAGAGGTCTGTGGAAAGAAACCTCTAAAGCTTTAAACCAGGGCTGTCAAACATACACCGCATGGGATGAATTTGTGAAATGCAAAAGTTACACTGAAGATATTAATAATCAAAGACGTAAAAAAAAAAAAATCACTTTAGTTCAGGTTCTAATATGATCATAAATGGATCAGACCAGGAAAATACTATCGTAATAACATATAAATCCAAATATTTGCTGCTTTTATTTTTTTTTTTTTACTTATGATTTATTAGTTTTCTCATTTAAATAACACAATACATAGAACATAGTGTCTATTTAACAATATTCTGCCTCAGTTTACAGTGGATTACAGCGGATCAACAAATAAAACACTTAGAAACAGAATAGTCACAAATTTTGAAGTTTGTCAATAAAATGATTTTAACATCCTTCACCATTAACATCTTCAGTGTAACTTTTGCACTTTATAAATTTGCCCATGTGTAAAAATCACTTGAGTTCAGGTTCTAATATGATCATAAATGGATCAGACCAGTAAAATCCTATCGTAGTAACATATGAATCCAAGTTTTTTCTGCTTTTATTTTTGTTTTTTTACTTATGATTTACTAGTTTTTTGAATTAAATAACACAACATACATAGAACATAGTGTCAGTTTTCAGTGTTTATGATGATATTTGTAGATAGTCCATTTTTCCAATCTGTTTTCCCATGTTATTTTTTTTCAGTCTCATAATATATGTGAGTCTCTCCATTACATACATCTCCTCAATATTTCCAGCCAGTTCCTCCAAGTGAAAAAAGTCAAATGACATGAAAATGCTTACACATATAAAATATTCTTTTAAAAAATTTGATTGACACAAACAGCCTGAAATTTCTCAAGAAGTTTTAACAATATTCGGCCTCAGTTTACAGTGGATTACAGCGGATCTATAAATAAATAAAACATTTAGAAACAGGCAGAATATTGTTACAAATTTTAAAGTTTGTCACTATTTAACATCCTTGACCATTAACATCTTCAGTGTAACTTTTGCACTTTATAAATTTACCCATGTGTTTGACCCCGCATTTAGACCATAGAGTGAGGCAAAAAAAACAGCCTTATTTTATCTTTACAGATCACAGTCGATGTAAAAATACAAAAAACATTTAGTAACAAGTGTATGTTTTGGTGAGAAGTAAAAGTACATGAAAATGTTTGCATTAACAAACTCCCCTTTCATAAAAATGTGAACAAATATGAACAACCTGATATGTCTTAAGAGAAGTACAATATTGGTCTGACTGTTACTAAATGTTTTGTTTATTTGTAAATTTTAATACATGTATTGATTTTTTTTTTTTGTATAATGTTATTGAAATTACATTTTTAAAATTTTATTTCAAATTTATGGGTATAATTTTACTTTTCTCGCTGCTCCTTTACTGATCTGATCCATATTAGACTGAATGTAGAACATGAACTAAAATGAGTTTGACAAACCTGGTTGAATTGCTGCAGAAAATACATATGTCTCTAGTTGAGTTACTTTATATTGTTTCTTCTGCACAGGCCAAACCGATGGAGGTGCAGGCAACAAGGGACTTCACTGAAGCCAGAAAACTTGTGCTCTCGGCCAATGACTTAGTGACCGTCATAGACCACGGGTAGGTGAGAGGAGGGAGGGAGGGAAGGAGTGAGGGGGAAGACCAGGGAAAACACAGTGGGCCTTTGTTGAGATGAAACAGAGGATTAAACCATCCTGTTCTTCAGTGCATTCCACATGTAATCTGATGGAGTCTTCCAGGTCTGGCGTCTGTGAAACGGCCTTTACTGTTTGAGGATAACAGATCAGGAGTAGTAGCAAGTCCTTTAGAATTAAAGGAAGCAAAGTTTACAGAATAAACCCACCATGCATACATACATTCAGACAATCTGGTTCTACCTGAGTGGTGTTAGAGGAAGAGCTAAATTCAATCCAGCAGAGATGTTTAATAAGGAGTTTAGATTCTAAGATTTATACAAGTTAAAATCTTTAAATATAAAATTACACTTTTCTTAAGATATTTCAGGTTGTTCATATTTGTTCAGGTTATTCACATTTTATCAAAGGATAGTTGGTAAATGTAAATATTTTCATGTAATTTGGCTTTTTTGCATTGAAGCATACACCTGACTCAGGGCTGATTCTTAATACATATATCACAGATGTATGGGGTAAACAAAAACAGTTTCCCACAACTGTAGAAGTAATGTTATTTGCAGAGTAGAAAATAAAAGGACAAACACAGGATGAATATGTGTAGGAGTGCTCCCCCTAGAGGAGCATTCAGACCCACTTTTATCCTCTTACCAAGGGAAAAGGGGAAAGAAAAAAAAAGAATGCCCCCAACATTTGGCCCCCAGTCACAATGGCAGCCCTATTTATGCTAATGCTAATGCTAATCTACATAGGATTGGAACTACAAATACATCAGCTAAAAACTCAAAAAAACTAATTTTATGAAAACAGAACATAATCCAAACAAGCACTTGAATTGACAAACATATAAAACAGTCTGAGACCAGTGTATGTCATGAATAATATAATAAAATAACAAACTAATGAGACAAATAATAGCATGGCCAAGCTAACGCTAAACAGATCCAACAATACAAGGATTATTCCTACTGATAAAACTCACTGAACAAGACAAAGAACAAAACTAATGGTCCAATTATGAAGAGGTGATCATACTGTTGTCTTACCTTTACTGTTTTCTGATTATAATTTGGTTTAAATGAATGAAACTTCTGCTATCAGGTAACCTATTTGGTTTGTGTCACATTAAAATGATTCCTACTGGAAACAAATGGCCTAGAGTTTAACAGGTTTTTTTTACTCTTAAAATTGGATACAGAAAATTTTATTTTATGTGTTTAAGAAATAAATAGTCATACATTGAGGTACAGTTGGTTGAAATTACTGTTTTTAGATTTCCAAAGGAGATTGTTTTGTAGAAGTGTTTGGTGCATAAAACCTAAGATTGACCTTCCTGGTTCAGAATGAATTAGAATGAATGAGCCCAGTGGTTTGTTATTTAAAGATGTGAGAGACTTATGAGTGAAAAACATGAACTGCATAAACTCTCATGCTCTTTGAGAATTGGTGTCAGTTATAGAAGTCATGTAACTCAAATAATGCACAAAATTAAATATGTGCTATTCAGGATAAAGTTCCAAAATCCAATGAAAACTAAAAAAAAATTGTTGTGCTCATGTATCATAGCTCCCCCTTGTGGTTGATATTATTGTCATTTCCTTTTTATTTTCCTTTTAAATCCACTTTTGTACAGCGTTCATCAGGCTCCACAACCGGGTTTACTGTTATAATAATTATTAGGTGCTGCTTAGAATCACAGTAAAACTAAATGCATGCACCTTCCCAGATCTTGCTCTTGTATTAAACAGTGAATCCCAGTTAACACACTATAGCCTCACCACTCTACCTTTATTGGTTTTACAGTCTGGATATGAGCGAATGGAGGGGTCAGAACCAGCGGACCCTCTCCATCGGCTGGTTCCCCGCAAGCCTCATTATGCCAGTGGTTCCTCCTGCTCCTCCTCCCAGCATCACCGCCCCACCACCTCCTTCAACATCCCTGATCTCTGCCCCTCTGAAGGGCAGTCTGCAGCACACTGGGCATGGAGACCTCCACCCTGACAAGTCCTGGGGAACCCCGGAGAGCCTGGATGAGTCAGTGAACGCCTCATTCACACCTATTTACATTACATTTCTAAGTTTACAGAGAATTCCTGATATAGAAAAGATGTCAAATGTCAGAAAAGTCAGTGTTACTGATGAAAAAATACATTACACTGAGTCTGAGTGGTGGTGACCTTTGACCTTCTGTTAGTCTGTGTAGTTTATGATCCAGAGCTTTCACGCTAATATGTTACCATGTGACCTGTGCAGAAGTGGCAACTGGAGGTCGGGTCCTGTCAGGGAGACGGAGGGCTCTAATCTGCAGAAAATGGCAGGTAAGACCTAAAAGTGGAAGCAGATGCACAGACCTGTGAGGGCATTACATTGAGATCATGATTTGACATTTTTAAATATATTGGAGTAAACTCTTTATTATCCTAGTCTGGACAAAACTAGCTCCATGTTTGCATCTTTAGGAGTAAAGAACCTCTGTAAAATTAGTTAACTAATGCATCTTCTATTTCCTACAATGTTGCTAGGAACTTTTATTGCCAGGAATTTATTTACCGGGATAAAACAATTCCTGGTAATCTGTGTGCTTAACGTTTCCACTGCACCTCAAAGTTCCTGGAAATGTATTCAAATAAAGGGCTGTGATTTTGAGTAAATGACTGAATTTCTGTGTTTTCCTGGGTGTATTTAGATTTAGTGTATTTAGATATTTGATAATACGTTCATTTTGAGGTTGAAGGAAGGTTTTTTTAGGTGGGTAATTTTGATGGAAATGTGCTGAGATTTTTCCAAAAGTTCCCGCGGTAGAAAAAGATAAGATAAGATTGGACTTTATTCACCCCACCTTGGGGAAATTTCACAGTTAACAGCAGCAACGTACAACAAGCAAATGAAAATATAAAGAGGAAAAAAAAGACATTGGGTAGTTAAATTTGAATTAAAAGGGACTGCTGTCATCACTCCAGCGAACTGTTTTAACTGTTTTAATATGTAGTTTTCTTTTCTCATCATCCACTTCTTGTACCTTCTCTTCTTTCGCTCCATTTTCCATATTGTTTGCGTTATTGATTAACTGCCTAAGTCATATTTTTGGCCAAATTATCTGTTTAACTTTAGTCTGCTAACCCTCATCTTTCATTTTATGCCGATGTCATTATTTGGCCAAAAATATGACACAGGCCATTATGCGATGAGATTAACGAAACGATCAAAACACAAACAATTGTCTCGTGTGTGTAATTTTCTGTGTCCGTTGATGAAAAAGCCTCTGTTTGCGTCTCCAGGTCTGTCTCGGAGCCTAGAGTCGGTCCTGAGCGGATCCCGTCCCAGAGCTCAGACAGTGGTCGGGGTCCGAGTGGACCATCAGGGCAGACCTCTGATTGGAGCTCGTAGCGTGGTAACGCAGCAGGACCCCCGCCGCTTCAGCGAGGCCAGCATCGTCCCGCCTCCCCGGCCTCCTCCCCCCAACCTCAAACGTCTGAATATGAAGTCCCAGAGGAGGGCCCTGGTCCAGCAGGTCCCAGGCTCCTCGTGGCCTCCACAGGTGGTCCTGGCCCCTCCCATGGTACCGGCACCAGTTCACCCTCCTCAGCAGGTCGTAGGAGGGTCCAACCTGGTGAAGATGGCCCACATGGCCCGATCCACCCCTCAGCTGGATGAAGCAGCAGACAACAGAGAACGAACCAGAGATCGATACCGTGAGAAGTCACCGCATGTTCAGCACACGAGAGACAGTCTGATCTCACAGGTAAAAGAGGTTCAGAAGGTTTTATATCCTTTAGGAGTAAGTCATATTCAAGATTCAAGAGTTTTTAGTGTCATTACGCAAACATAACGACATTTTCTAAGAGGCTCTCAGCTTCAAGAACACAAAACAGGAAATAAATAATAAACCTGTACAGAGTGTAAAATCATAGAGTCCTCAGGAATAATGGTTTTGTTAAAAAAAAAAAAAAAAAACAGTGCAAATTGGCAGCAACAGTGTGGTGAATGATAAAGTGGATTTAAGAGTGCGAGGTTTTATTAAAGTGGGTATGAAGGTAGATGAGGGCATTCCAAATTAGCAGTAACAGTATAGTGGATGTATAAAGTACATTTGTTGTGAGTCCCAGGTTGGATGATTATATGATAGATGATATATGATGATTAATGTTGGCCATGTTATGAGTTTCTTTGGTTCCATTTGCTTCATTACCAATGAAATGAATGTTATACATTTCTTTTTTTTTTCCAGGTATCATATATATAATTGAAGTGCCATTAAAAAATACTTCACTGAATGCAAATGATTAAAATCACCTTAAATCTTCCTCATTCCCAACTTTTACATTGAAGGATTTTGCGATTATACTGATATTGGCCCGGTATGGATTATTTAAACTACACAGCAAGACCAAGTTTTACAAATACTCACACAAGGTTATGACACAGTATGACCAAACTAGTTAACCTTTGACCTTAAAAGGAGCTCATGGAATTCAATGTATTCCTCGACATGTAGATGTGTTAAAAGCAGAAGTCATCCTCTGAAGTTCTTTCACACAGTGAGGGTCTTGATCATGGACAGAAGTTCTACGACACTAATATGTAGACTGGTTCCTGTTCTGCTCTGCAGGTCATGGAGGCGGTCCATGGAGTGACCACTGAGGAAGTTCACGCTGCTCTTCAACGGAACGAGTGGAACCCAGTTAGAGCTGAACAACAACTGAAGGTCAGATGATGACCAGTCAGGTCACAGCCATGGATTCATAGCGTTTTCTTGGCCTTTGTGATGTCATTAGTCAGGGACGGGGGTGTTGTGGTGTCTGTCTGTCTGTCTGTCTGTTTGTTTGTTTGTCTGTTTAGATGCTGCATTAGGGTTATGGGATTTTTTTAGCAGTACATGCATTATTAGTGATTTTTTTTTAATTGCCCCTCACGTTGCCACTTTGTTTGTCATTCTCATTTTTTTACGGTTTCTTTTCTTTTACTTTATTTTTATCTTTTAACAAAAGAACAAAAACAGAAACAAAACCCAAAAGACAGACCATAACAATTACATCATCTAGGTTCAATCTTCAGAGAAATAAAATACAGCCAGATTCAAAGCAAATTAGGCAAAAAGTACCAAATAAGCATATATAAATATAAGATATATACAGGTTTAAGGATTTCTTTGATCAACTTACAAATTCCATATTCCCCCAATATTATTTTTTTACATTTATCGGCAGAGGGAAGGTCAGTCTTTCCATCTCATAAGTTTCATTCGCAACATGTGTCCAGTCCAGAAATGATGGGGGATATTCACACCACCATTTATGAGTTATGGCATTTCTTTTCTTTTTTAAATACATACACAGATGTAAAAAAAATGAAATAAATAACATTAACAGGTACACACGGCATGAAGACATCAGAATATTGGGGGAAAATTTGGTAGTTTTCCGATCAAGTATATCCAGTTATCCTGATTACATGATCACTGGACTAACGTGATTACTCCAGATATCAGATGATAATTTAGTATTTTTATTAGTGTGCAGGTAACTTGGCTCATTGCCTGTAATAAAATAAGCTGCAGAGATCCAGTAATTAAAAGTTTTGGACTTTGTGTTGGAAATTCTAATAACTCAGTGGAAGAAATAAAACTCTCAAGTCCTCAGTCGTCTTTGTTCATTTAATTTATTAAACTGCAGTTTAAGGAGGCAGACAGTACGTATCACACAGGCAGTACAGTCAGTCTCTCTGAAGGAGAGATTATGCAAAGGTTCTTAAAGACAAGATAAAAAGAAAAGTGACGACTGGACAATTGATGTCATATTTACTGGCAGTACCTGGAATCATGCCTTTGTAAAAACTGAAAGGGACATTCATAAGTTTCAAGGCTAAAGCAGAAAACGGTCTACAATTGGAATGTGTATTTTACTACAATAAAACTACATCAGTACAGTTTGTCAGTTAAACAGAATAAAACCATTGTTCACATACAGGAAAACATCAGTAGAGGTCAAATGAGTTCATACACACATTAATTTTCCATTATATTGTTCTAAGGACAGAAAAAAACACAACAGAGGTTATGAGTACACATAGTAATCCATTACAATTTTTTTTTGTACATTAAATAATTATCTTGAATAGAAACAGCATGATGCAACAGTTTTTCATATACTTTATTCATTTATTTTATAGACTGTCCTTTGCAATGGACATATTTCATTCATTCCTTCACTCATTCACTTAAAGCTCTGAAACTTCACTACAGAAGATAAATATAGGTAGTATTTTGAATGTGTACTTCATATAAATTCGTGATCTCAGTATCTCCATCCTTCTGTGCCTCAGTTGGAGCAGCTGTACTCTCTGAGCCTCTGCTCCAAAGAGGAATGTGTGAAGATTCTGTCCAAGTACCAGTGGAACCTGCAGCTGGCCAGTAGATACCTACTCCGATGGTCCCGGGAGGACCGGTCTGGCCTCGGTGAGCGCGATCGACCACAAATCAGTGCAGAAAGACGGGTCTGAAACGGCTGTGGAAGGTTCACAGTCTGAGGAAAGGACTCGTTCAATCTCCATTAAAAACCGGTGGGAGGTTATACTGTATCTGTGAATGTAAAGTGAAATGAAGATGCATGAGTGTCAAGATTCCATTTGAGGACTGTTTTTATACTTTTAATGAGACGTTATCCATGACATCAGTTGAAAATGTGTTTTGTACCTTAGTGAATATGTATATATTGTCACAGTAATAGTTATTTGTTGAATAAATTGATTTATGGAACGTTCACTTTTGTTTTATTACAAAATAATGCTAATAATGACAAACCACTTAAACTGAGACTCAGTCATAAAAAAAGCTAAGGTGTATTTAAAACCAGAGTGCAATGGTTTAAAAACCTTATAAGTCAGATTTTATTCACTATAGGAAACATATCGTCACCTTCCCAAAATAATTCAGTCATTTCTTTCCAGATTTTTCAGGAAACAAACCATATTTAACATTTGATGATTTAAGCAAAAGAAAGTCATTTTTGTCAAAATAAATGAGTGACAGAAAATGAGAATGAGTTTTGCTTCAAAGGTCTGTACGTTATAATACATTCACTTTACAGGTTCATCTACTGGATGAATATACACTATATTACCAAAAATATTTGCTCACCAGCCTTGACTTGCGATTGAACTCTCCATCCCATTCTTCCATAGGGTTAAATCTGATGTGGGTTCACCCTTTGCAGCTATACCGGCTTCAACTCTTCTGGGAAGGTTTTCCACAAGGTTTAGGAGTGTGTTTATGGGAATGTAGGACCATTCCTCCCGGAAGCATTAATGAGATCAGACACTGATGTTGGACAGAAGGCCTGGCTCAAACCCTAACCCTAACCCTGGCTTGAACCCTAACCCTAACCCTGGCTCTAACAGTAACCCTAACCCTGGCTCTCAGACTGCGCTCTAATTCATCCCAAAAGTGTTGTATGGGGTTAAAGGTCAGGACTGTGTTCAGGCTAGTCTAGTTCAACCACATCAAACTCTCTCATCCCTGTGTTTGTGTACCTTACTTTGTGCACTGGTGCAGTCATGTTGGAACAAGAAGGGGACATCCCCAAACTGTTCTCACAAATTTGGGAGAATGGAAATGTCCAAAGTGTCTTTATCCAAAATCTCTTGGTGTTGAAACAAGAGATTTTAAACAATGCAGCCGCAGCCTTTCCACTGGTAAAGTTTAGTTGTTTAGCTATGGCTAATGAATGGGATGTCACTTAAGTATAATTCAAGGCAGGGTT
>JAPTYR010000011.1:19125296-19145755 GCA_029814505.1 Siphamia roseigaster
AAACTTAGTAAAAACAGCAAAAAAAAAAAAAAGAAATAAAGGAAAAGTGTTGAATTTTTTTTCTGAATATTTCAACTAAACCATCCATTCAGAATGCATCAGGGGTTAAAGGGTTAAGACGTAGTGAGCAATAATGTATAAATCCAGGTTTGGACCGCCTCAGGTCAGAGATTTATGAAAAACTGAACATTTTTTTACCCACTACTATTAAAACATGAAGGAACTTTGCATCTATGACTAAATCCACTGGTTCATACAGTGGTTTCAGGTGGAAAGAGTCGTTTTTCAGAGTCATGTGGTTGTTGCATCACATAATAAATCATAGTACAGGGCGGGTTAGAAAGAAATCACATGAGCTTGACACATTAGTTTGGTCGCTGCTGCTCTGTTTTCAGAATGAGTTGCAGTGTTTTCATTTTTTTTTTGTCAGGACATGATTTTCCTGGACTTTATCTACATGCAGATACAAACGTACAGTTCTTTATAAAACTCTTATCAGTATGACAACAATATTTATGCAATACTCAACTTAATACAAAGAAAAAGCAAATAATTTATAAAGAACAAACTTTTACATGGCTGATATTTCTTATTCGTTTTGGTTCGATGTCGGGTCTTTTTGTTGTGGAACACTGAAATGCATATAAATACATATAATACATATATATATTATAAAACCAAATATCAATCATTTTAATTAAAATTCCAAATATTGTATAAATTACCAGGTATAGAAGAATAATTGTGCATTAAAACTGTCAAAAAATAAATTTAATTACTGAAGAGGACTTTAGATGAACTCGGGCCTGTAATGTTGATTAAGTAATCAGATTACTTTTGCTAATGTAGTCATACTATATCCACATTTTTACTATTTGGGTGTTTTCATGGAAGTCATGAGCACTAAAGGAGTATTAGTCATAAACTCTGGACGTGTGGTGGATGATTCATGTTCCTTTAGTCTGGGGTCAATTATGATTAAAGGAGGGTAGGATACAGAACATTTCTTTGGGTACAGGTTTGTTGCGTTAAAATTCTGTTATATGTTAATTAATACAACTATGGAAAAATGAGATAACTGCAAATTAGTCTGAAATCTGCATTTTTACAAGGAGAACAGCCATTCCTTTCCAGTGTAAATAGTATATTTTTGTTATTTTGAGCTTTTGGTGGTTTATACATTTAACTCTGCTTCTTTTAATCATAATTTTTAATCAAACTTATTCTGAGCTTCTTTTTTCTTTCTTTTTTTTTTATTTTAAATCTTAGAGTGACGACATGCTTTATTTATTTATTTATTTATTTTTATTTTTTATTTATTAGTTTGTGTATTTTTTTTAAAGTGTTCATGTAGTATGATTGTTTTTTCTTTTTTTTCTCCATAGAGTGGTGACTGATCTTTGAATTTCCCTGTGGGGATTAATAAATAAAGTATGTTGTTCAAATAATTGATCTAAATGACACAATTTTTATTTGGAGTTTGTGAGAAATGATGCAGGCATATAGAATAAAATAAATGTCCATTTGAATCAAATATATAGCGATAAATGAACAAATAAGAGAGAAGAATATAATAGAAGAATACAATATTTCACTGCCATTTGAACAATATTTAATTTTAGTGCAGCTCTGGAAGGTTTAAGCTCACGCAGTATCATAATATTTATTTCCATCATTTTATGGACATTGTGTGAACCCAGACTTGACCAACTGAATCAACCCCAGAGGCTTGGACTGTAGGCACAAGGCATGATGGGTAACTACCTCATCTGCATAAAGTTTCCATATGCTTGTTCTCCACTTATGACATTATCCTCTGCATTTTGTTTCCTTTTTTTTGTCAAAATCATGTATTCTCCTATATTTAATTCACTGATTATGTAGATATTCAACAGTTCAGAGTAAATTCAAAGATTATTTTATCAAAACAAAGAAAAGTAACTATTTCAGCCAAATTTTATGTTCATTAACTAAACATAAAAACATACATCTACAATTATTGACATACAACACAAACTACTTTTCTTTACCTGACTTTACAAAACACAATCATGTGATTAGAGCAGAGTATTTTTAGATTTATTTTATTTCATAGCAATGGATTTCCCGGCCAGCATGTGCATGTGGGCTCCAAAAGTGTTACATTTGGGCTGCATATGAGGGTGAAAGGTCCCATGTGGGTTTGTCCCCGGTTTCCATGGTGACCCTACATGTGTTTGTCCATATAGGAATCAGAGATCTGAAAATCTCATATTATTTATTTTTCATACTGTTTATCCCACAATATTTATTTTTCATGCTATTTGCACTACTTAAATGTTTCTTTTACGGCAATGCTTTACATTTTTTATATAACTAACTATGACTTTTACTGACATTTGTTGTTTTACTGATATTTGTTATCTGTCTGGAAATTCTTGGACTGAATCTGAGAGCTCTACCTCAGTCCCATTGTACTTGGTACAATAACAATAAAGAGATTCTTATTCTGATTTACGCAAATACATGTGGGGCCACTATGGAAACTGTGGTCAAACCCACTTGGGACACTTATGCAGCCCAAGTAACCCTCCTGGGATCCACATGGACATGCTGGCTGTGTTTTGTACTTGATGTACAGTTGTATAAATGGTAACAGTCAAAAACTGACTTTCCTGCCTCCATATCAGTACATTTGGGATTATGGTGAAAGTGGGTAAATACTGGAATGATCCCAGATTTATAGCTGTTGCAATTCCCTGTCTTACAGTCAAACTCAGTCTCCCCTATTAATTAATGCTCATTATAACCTGCAAAAACATCTATAGTCTGATCATTTTTGTTGATATGCAAATACAGAGATGTGATGTACAGTATGATGAAGTAAAGAGATGTTGAATGAGGTTAATATAGAAAATTAGAGTTGAATAAACAGGATCTGATGGAGATTGCTGGATAATTGTGCTTCATTTATATTTTTTGTAGTTACTTTTCACTGAATGTGATTTAGATTGCATCATAAACCTCTGAGCTTCACCTGACACTTTGTTGCTGTTGTGGCATCTGCGGAAATTGCGAAACTTCCAGCAGATTTGTGACAGTGCATATTAATAAGATGAGACAAGGACATGTATCCATGTGTTTTCTACTGGGTGCATATTAAAAACACCGCGGATGAAGAAAATGTCGAATCAGGGTTAAATATGTCGCATTTCGTGTGTTTGCTCGGTGAATCTGCTACAGCCCCATACCCGAACCGCGGTCATATGACAAGGACAGGACCGTCTCACTACTCTGTCCTGCATCTCACAGCGCAGGGGGTTGATCAAAATAAAATAGTCCCACCAAAAACATCACAGAGGCGTCAATAGTGGATCAAAAACACCAAAATAAATGTATAATGTTATTCTAAATATATATGGATTATCTGGTCGTGCTTCGGGTTCACGTGTTGGGAATTCGCGTTATGTTACCCACCCGGACTATATTCTCCAGTACGTCATGTTGTTATTGTATCCCTCCGCGGCAGTCGCCTAGGAAAACAGCTGTGTCGAGCTAAGGCTAGTTAGCATCGTTTGTTTTTGTCGTGTGTGTCAGCGATTCCAGCCGTTCCTTGTGCAAACCCGCTATAAACTCGGATATACCGGAGTGACCGGCTTGTTGTCTGTCATCTCTTTTATTAACGATGAAGTTTCAATACAAAGAGGAGCACCCTTTTGAGAAAAGGCGGTCCGAGGGCGAGAAAATAAGGAAGAAGTATCCGGACAGGGTTCCAGTGAGTAGCTAACGTTAGCCTGGTTAGCTCGGTGTGTGTTGTTAGCTAGCTATGTTGCTGAAGCTAAACGTTATTCTGTTCGCGTTTGTAACGCTGTTATTGTGTAACTGGTTGTGTTGACCGTTTGTGTGCGCCTTTATTTTCAACCTGTGATCGTGTGTTTTTATTTAACCGCAAATAACAACCCATATCTGTCTTTGCATTCGCCTGCCACGTTAGTAAACATCTCCATTAGCTACCTCAGGTAAAGGTTAACCATGAAGAATTTCGGCCTCGGTGAAAAGGCCAGTCTCTGCTCGCTTCCTGTAATCCTTCCGTATGAAAATATGTAATCTAATGTAATATAAAATAAGAGGAATAGCGTTAAAACTATGTATTTCGCCAGTTGTAGTGGTTAAAGTCACGGTGATAAGGGCGTTCAGGGGTAGTTAGCTGGGTGCATTTGGGCAGTGTGTTGAAATTCTAATAGCAGTGCACCTTAAAATAGTAAGTGCCAACAAACAGGATTCTTGTTTACGTCGCCTTGGCTCCTGAAGATAGGTTTTTCCCTAGTCCACTGAGCCTGGCATTTAGCCACATTAAGTCACTGATCAGAACTGTCTGAGCAGAGAACAATAATGCGCTTTAAGTTCCTTTAGTTCATCTGAAACAAGTTTATAACCACAACACTGTACAGTCTTTATTAGTAGAAGAAGGTAAAAGCAAATCAGTGATTCTGGAGCTTGATTAATTAACCTGGCCCTTTGTCCCTGTAAATATTACAAATACTAATCTCTGTAATACTGAGTTTTAAAAAAGGTAGAATAGTACATGCTGACACAAATAGTTTCGGTTTCTCAATCATGGTGTGGGCAGGTAGAATGTTGAGATTGAACTTAGAGAAGCTCATAAAAGTGCTTTCTTATTCCTTTCTCAATCTTTGTGCTTTTTAAAGAAAGTATTAGCTGTGTACTACCGAAGTAATTGGTAAATATTTTAAGTGTTTGATATATTTGAGTCATTTTTAAGTATAAAAGGTCTAAATCTCCTGATTCCAGCTTCATAAATGTGATTATTAAAGTTTTTACCTTCTGCTTTACAGTAGGGGACTGAAATCTTTGCTTGTGGACCAAACAAGCCATGTAAGCTCATCAGTTTGGCTGTTTTTCTGAGGTTTTGTGCACAAACAGCTAAGTAATTACTGGTAATTCAGTAAATAATCAACAATGGAGGTAAATGTTAATTACAGCCTTACTATTTTCTAAATACTATAAAAATGGACAGTTTTTAGTCAAATAACAAAAATCAACAACAAAAACCACAGCAGCCTATCAGAAGGGTAAGAAAATCCTGTAATTATAACTAATTTGGCCTTTTATTACCAGTAAACAGTAATTTAAAACAATTATCAAATGAAAAGTACAATAATTGTGTACTTGTGTCAGTCACCTAATAGTTTATTCGATGATATTGATCTCTGTTGTGTGGGCAGGTCTTATATTTATACCTAACTGAACCGCATAAAATGTCTTTGTTTTGCTCCTTTCTCAACTCCTCTGTGTTAAATCATATGTCAACTTAAATTATACATAATATAGCCATATTTCTTTTGAACGGTAGAATAATATATGTTGGAGGGGAAATGTAAGTTAAGACTTGATCTGCTTTATTCACCGCTTGACTGTAAATTTAGAGCAGTTTCACATCCTTTTTCTGAGAAAGGTGAAATATGATATCTAAGAAAATGCAGTCCTTTCATTTGCCTGTATGTGATGTTTATCAATCCTGCTTCTTTTTTTGTAGGTAATTGTGGAGAAAGCCCCCAAAGCCAGAATAGGAGATCTGGACAAGAAGAAATACCTTGTCCCCTCTGACCTGACAGGTACACATAATATGCAAAGGTTTATAGGATGGAAAATGGCACCGTTGTATTTTTTTTTTTTTAATATATATATATATGACAAATGCTTGTGTTTGACAGTGGGCCAGTTTTACTTCCTCATCCGGAAAAGAATCCACTTGCGAGCTGAGGATGCTCTCTTCTTCTTTGTAAACAACGTCATTCCACCCACCTCAGCCACCATGGGCCTGTTGTACCAGGTGAGGCTCGATTCCTGTCTCATCAATCAGCTGTTCACACCACATTGCCAAATCCTGACTCCCTTCTCTTTCCGTCCTCTGTAGGAGCACCACGAAGAGGACTTTTTCCTCTACATTGCCTACAGTGACGAGAGCGTGTATGGGAACAGCCAAAGGGAAATCTGATCCCGCCACCACCCCAACTACCCCCACCCCTCTACCCCCCCCTCCAACCACTACCCACCTCTCTGAGACCTCCACCGCTCATTCATTTAAATATTAAATCCAGCTCAGCAGCCTAGAGTTCCCAGAATAAATATGTCAAATGCACTTTCACCGCCCATACAGTCATTACCCTCCTCCGATCCATTTTCCATTTCTGTCTTTATTCTGAAGTCTGAATTATATTTGCCTCCACATCTATTTCATTTCTCTTTTCTTTCCAATAACTGCTTTGGTTGAGCGGTCTCGTGGCCAGTTATTTTTCTAGCGTGGTTTAAAAAAAAAAAAAAAAAAAATAGATCATACTTTATCTTAAAAAAAACAGAGAAGGCATCATTACAGGATGTTAGATCTAGGCCTTAAATATATAGTCAAGGGTTTGGGGAAGAAGGGGAACAGGTATGTGGGTTCAGGTTCGACTTACAGCTCGTTTTCACATCGGGGATAATTATTGTTTTGATGGTTTGCAGATGATTTGGTTGTATTTTATGTTCAGGGTAAAGAAATTAACAAAATGCAGGTAAAAGCAGGTCTGTGGCAGGATTAAGGATAACTGTTTTGCAGCAGTTCTTTTCCTAGAAAACCTGAAGTGGCTACGTCACTAGGAAAGGCTTTTGTGTTTTGTTTTGTTTTTTGGGGGGGGGTGGATTTTGTGTTTGCGTTGAAGAAACAGCCACTGAAGCGAGTAAATCCAAATTGTGTGCCGCCGTCGAGTTTTGCAAGGAGTTGAATAGAATTCAGACTAAACCTCATCCTCTGCTTCCAGTGGTAAGACTATTTCGTTGACTGCTACTATGATTACTGTTGTTATTATTGTTAATTTTAGATGGCTTAATTTCTAAAAGTATTGTAAAGCTGAGTGCAATTTCTCTCTTTTTTTTTTTTAAGTTTTGTCTCCTTTTTTAAAGAAAATAAGATTTGGACTCTGTATACAGCTGCATTACTGGCTCTCTCCACTCATGACCATACATGATAAAATGTGATAAAAAGCTAAATGTGTCTTTGTCTTTATTTTTATGTTTTATGTGTATTTATTAGACAACAAATTAGAATTTTTGTGAGTGCTGACAGGATTGTTTTACAAACTTACAGTGAAAAACTGTCCCATTTGTAGTTGATGGTTAATATCAGGGTCTTTGATACATTTTACAAGAAATGTACAAAATCTAGAAAAGAACATAGTTTAGGAGTGGATTAGGAACGTTGTCTTTGTAAATTAGAGCTAAAGCCTGTCGGCACATAATCATATATAAAAGGTTGATATAATGGACAATGAAAGTAACAACAAATCAATATTTAATGTCTGCTAAGATGTATTGTTTTATTGAAAGTAGAATTAAATTTGCAAAATGTAACTTAAGTTTGGTTTTTTTTTGTTTGGTCTATGTAAATTCCAAGTATTATTTTAAGCCCAATAATGTGCAAAGGCTATGGAGGGAAAGCATAATCAGTCTGTTTTTACCTGCAGTTATTTTAGTTAATATTGTATTTATTTTTATTCCAGTTAAAATTCGTTCTATACATTCACATTTATTTAATCTTTCTTCCATTTTCTCTCTTCTGTTCACCGTTGGAACTCATAAAAAGCTTTGAGGATAACGTTTAACCCTACATGAGTTTATTCTCAATGGGATATTCATTTGCCATGTTCATAACTGACTTTTCTCAGAATTTTGTCACTGGGAGCCTTTATGGACATCGCCTCCGGCTTGTCAAATGGAATTAACACAAAATAATAGCTCATTCAGTTTAAGATTATGCTTTTAATTGATTCATTCATTTAACTTGGTTGTTCTGTTTAACCTATGAAGACCCAATGCTATTTTTGTGGCAGTTCCCAAATGATTATTTCTTCTTTTTTCAATTATTAAGTGCTTTATCTTCATTTACTCTGATATTATGCTCAGTATTTTGCATTCTTCACTGAAAATCAGGTATTTACCTACATATAATTTACTGATTGTGCAGATGTTCATAAACGGCCAAATTAAAAGGAAGAAAAAGTACTTTTTTTTTTGTAAAATATATCATTAATTGAACATAAAAACAAGTGAACACATTTTTAAAATTTTTGTTCTAAATTTGTTCAGTTATGCCAAAATAATCAACGCTTCATAGAAACCTGTGATACAAATACATGAAGTGGTAGAACGTTTCACTTTATGGTGGCTTTAACTCAACTTTCAGAACTGGAGCTTCTATATTTGCTTAAGGCGTTCAGTATAAACTTCTCTGACTGTTCACCTGGTTTTCTTCTGTTAGTACAACTGGTTTTCTGTTAAAAGGAGCCTGGAAAGATGGACAAAACATTTGTGAAAAGTTCTGGCTCTTAAATGGATTTTAGTAAATCTGGAGCAATAAGAAATAAATACACAATATTGGTATTAGAAAGTATGTATCATTAAATTATAAATTATTATTTAGATATTGCAAAATTACATTATAATCTAACTGAAACTGACCATTTGTGTCCAGAGTGACAAATGGTGAAGATAGAAATGTCTGAACTATAACATCTCATATTGTTTATTCATTATAATAAACATATACAAAGAATAAAGAGGAGCAGTGAGTGAAATAGTTAACTCATCAAGATGACAATAAAATATGAAGAAACAGCTTGAATTCATAAATTAGAATCAACAGAGGGATGCATCTGGTACAAACGAAGAAAATCTTCTACAACAACTTCTCAATACAGATGAAAGAAAGGCGTGGTTTCTGCAACTGAGAATTTACATGAATAAATATAAAATTACACTCGGCATGAAATTGTATTTGAGAATAACATTAAATATTATATTTTATGTATCTCAGATAAGCATTGAAAACCTCTTCTTGGTTTTTATTGTAAATGGTTACATATCTTCACTGATCAGCATAAAAACGATGAACAAAAACTTTTAACAGGTAGTTAAATGCATATTTTAAGTACAGCCTATCCCAGCTACATGAAGGCAGGGTACACTCTGGACATGTTGCCAGTTCATTACAGTACATGTATATCCTCCTGAAACCCAGGAAAGTGAGAGTTTTTAACCTTTTTTTTTTCATTAAACAAATGTTCTGATTGGAAAAAAGCATAATGCAACAACTTTTTCAGATGCATTCCGAAATTTATTTATATTTATTTATTCATTAATGGAATGCCCTTTGCATTAGTCAATATTTTTAAGTAAAACTGTGAAACCTTTGTCCCTTACAGAGGACAAATATGCATTGCTGTGTCTCAGGGGGATATTAGTTGAAATACTGCCCATATCTTTTTGACTAATTTGAGACCTGGAACAAAAATAACTCAAAAACGACATTTCCCAGAATGCATTTCAAAGACACCGGAAGTGCACTTTAATCAACCAGGAAAAAAAAAACCTCATCTCGGTCTGTTTATATTTGGGCTGATGTTCTCGTTTATTTTGTTTACCGGCTTGAGTCATTTTACTTGAAAATACAAACCGCCAGCCGGTTCACTTCTTATTAATCGGCTCACAAAGCAACAAACGTAAGCTTTCTCCTATTTTATTACCCAGTCGCTGTAATGTTGTTAAGAGTTGTGACCAACTGTAACGTTTGCGCCAAGTAGCGGGATGGAGCTAACACCGGGTAGCATATGTTTTAGAGGCCGCCGAAGACATTTTATTCATGTAATTTATTAATTTAACATGTATGAGCACTCTTAGTAAGTCAAACTGTGTCTTTAAGCCGGTAGTGCACTATTTACTATTCAGAAGTGTTGAGCGGCAGTCAGTGAAGTTGCTAATTGTTAGCCACCTAGCACCTAGCTAGGCCTTTAACTAGCTCAGTGCGCAGGCTCTTAGTTGTTTAGATGCTGTGAAATGTACTTGGGCTCATCACTGCTGCCTTTTCCCACACTAATATCTGCTCCTACGCAGCTGGCCCCTCCACTGCCTGTCACCATGCCCGCTCTGCTGGAGAGACCAAAGCTGTCCAACGCGATGGCTAGAGCCCTCCATAAACACATTATGAGGGAGAGAGAGCGAAAGAGACAAGGTGAATGTCTCCTGATGTGTCACTTTACCACATATACCAACATGCATATTCACTTAAATACACGGTGCATGAAATTGCAAATAAGTTACCTCCATACTACATTTTAAGGGAATCGAAGATCTTTATTAATATCAGGCCTCTGAACTTGTTCCTCAGCTTCTCTGTAAAAACATCAAGACATTACAGCAGATTCACCAGAAGAACTTCATTCTGAACAACTGTTTTTTTTTTTTTGCTTAAGTCAATATAGTATAAAAGCATTTTCCAGGAGATCTCAAGGTCTTATAAAGCAAATGCAAAAGAGTGAACTTTATAAGATTAAACACCAGATAGTATTATGTTGTTTATTTTATTTAAATGTATTCTTATTTTAACAGGCTTTACAAGTCTGTTTTTTTTTTAAAGCTCCAAAATCTTTCTAATTTAGAATTGCAATCAGTTTTATTGTGCACATTTTTGCATGCTGTTACATTCCAAAAAAGAAAATAGAATTACCAAAGTAAAACATAGGGCACTCACTTTAAACTGAGAATTTGTCATAATGTGAATGTTCTGTGTTTTTCAGAGGAGGAAGAGGTGGATAAAATGATGGAACAGAAGATGAAGGAGGAAGAAGAGAGAAAAAGGACAAAAGAAATTGAGGAGAGGATGTCCTTGGAAGAAACCAAAGAACAGGTTGATACTAAAACTGATACCTGATAATTTATTAAGTCTTTTTTTGCAAAACACACAGGTGTGAAACTATGTTTTATAGTCAACTTTTTACCCTCAAACTCAACCACAGGTGATGAAGATGGGGGAGAAGCTCCAGGGACTCCAAGAGGAAAAACATCAGCTGTTTTTACAGCTTAAGAAAGTTCTCCATGAAGAAGAAAAGAGGCGCAGGAAGGAGCAGAGGTAGTCCATATGTCAGTGGTTTTGTTTTTTGAGGCCTCTGGTTCCTTGATGAATTTAATTTCTATTTTTCCTTTTTCATCAGTGATATCACAACTTTGACATCGGCCAGTTACCAACCCAGTCTGCCCATGCATGCAGGACAGCACCTCCTCAGCATCCAAGGTGAGGTCAACAGAAGGAAAAAAAGTGGAAACTCATTTCAGCCGCTTGTATTTGCGACTTTGCTTTTTCAGTCATTATCCAGAGCTCATGACCATTGGTGAGGGTCAGAACATAGATCGACCTTTAAATCAAGAGTTTCACCTTTTAGCTGAGCTCCCTCTTTACCACTGGAGCAGCGTCTGCATCAGTGCAGATGCCGCCCTGATCCACCTATCGGATCACCCGATCCATCCTACCCTGACTCTCAAACAAGATCCTGTCCTGACGTTGAGATTTTGGTTGTGTTCTGAACCCACAAAAACTCTGTATTTGTCATTTGACATTACATTTATTACCTTGTCCTCTTTTTAATTTCTCAGGAAGTCCAGTGAGCCATAGTCGACCCGGTGCTCTACTTGGAGAACGTAGTAAACAGCTTTTCCCAGCTACTGTCATTCCAGTGAGTACCAGAGGATTTGTTATTTCTGAGTTGACAGAGGCCTTGCACAGGTTTTTTTTTTTTTTTTTTACATTGCTGTGTTTATCCTTCCTCAGGCTAAATGTACAGTTTGTCATTTAATAATCCAGTCGTCCTTCTGCAGTCTGTGTTTTATACATACAGTCTTGGTATTTCTAGTGTCAAATGTGTCGATCTGTTCTGTTTTAGGCTCGTCACTATCAGACCCCTGGTTTCAGTTCGGGTTCAGCAGAGCATGGCCAGTTTAGTGGTGGCCAGAGTGTTCATGAGCCATACGGGGTTGCCCAGGCCCAGCACCCATCCACCTATGCCCCTGGACCATCTGTACCTGTCAGCTTTGCCAGCAGTTCTCAAATCAGAGGTCATTACAAGCAGCTGTCATAAAACTTTCATTAATTCATTTTTGGATACAAGTTCTTTCATCATCAGTTCTAAACCAGCATTTATAGCAGGTTAGACTTCTTACATGTATGTTGGACTTAGATGATGTTTCTTGGTTTGTCTGCAGGTGCGTCTGCGTTCCAGGCCATGCAGTACCTTCCCCACCAGCAGCCCGGATACCCCGTCCACAGTCACTTCACCTCTCAGCCCGGTTCGTTACTGTTACAGCCACAATCAAATGCATCACACAGTAAACACAAAACAAAACTTTTAAATAGTAACCTTTATTTCTGGTGTAGGATACATCCCTGGAGCAGGAATACCCCTCCAGAAGCAACTGGAACATGCCAACCAGCAGTCCGGTTTCACTGATGCAGTAAGAAACCCATGTTCATAAATGGACAGATGGGGTATTACAATCCAGCTTATCTATAGTGAATTAAAAAAAAAAAAAAAAAAACAAATAGAAAACTTTGGACCTGACACATCTCTGTCTTTTGCACTGATGCTTTCCCAGGGTGCTTTGAGGCCTATGCATCCCCCTGCCATGCATCCTTCTGCTCCAGGTTTGCTGCCGACGCCATCGATGGCCGTTCAGATCCCAACAGCGAAGGTAATTCTCATTCTATTTATGGTCGACAACATATTCAGACCCTGTTCTGATATTAAAACTGTAATTAAAACTGTATTCAGGTAAAAGTATCTTTTTTTTTTTTGCTCATTTTACAGCATTACAAGTTTGGGCTTATTTGAAGGAATTTATAACCTGTTGGGAGCTTAATCGACACCGATGCAGGATATTCTAGAAGATCATCATGTGTGTAGTTTGTTGAGAACCATGTTTGTATAAAAAGTCAGAAAAAAAGGCCTGTTTTCAGCTTTAAGATGACGCATTTAACAGTGAATCCAGTAAATGTGTGTACTTTGCATAAGAAGGAGAACTTGCAGCCAACGGGCCCAATCTGGCCCACATTTGCAAAGTTAAACATTTACACAGAAGACATTGACAGTCAAGTTGTATTAATCATGAAGTTAAACTGCTGTATTTAGATGCTTATTACATGTTTTGTGTATTTGTAGATCCACTGTTATCTGTAAGTTGTAATGCATATGTGTAAATAATAAACTGAGGCATCCTATTGTTAATTTGGAATTATTTTTCTTGAGAATTTTGAGGTTGTTCATGGTTATTCAGGCTATTCATGTTTTTTTTTGTTTTTTTTTAAAGGTAGTTTGTAAAATTTTCATACTGCTATTTTACTCTTAAATAATGACAACTCCAAATATTTCTATTACCTTACTAGTCTGGCCTGCTTGAGATAAAATTGGGCTGTATGCGACCCATGAGCTAAAATTAATTTGACAACTGTGGTGTTGACATCTAAAACTGAGTCAGACAATGATTATTGAACAAAAACGCTTCAACGTTATGTTGTAAAAGCTTGTTCTGTCATCCAGAGTTACAGTTTATGATAAATGTAGTAGAGTAAAAAATAAACCACAATATTTGCATCTAAAATGTATTAAGAAACAAGTTGCACGAAATGGAGATAGTCAAGTACAGTACAGTTGTTTGCCTTTGTAGTGGCGCCCTCTACTGGCCGCATAAAACCATGCCATTCCATAGACTTTATTCACAGTCCACGATTAATTTTTGGCAGAGTACAAGTCAAAGTGCAATTTCTGTTTTCATAGAATCTGTCTTTTTGTAAAACTGTGCATCTGGAGGCTAGAAAGAGCATCATTTACTCATAGCGTCGTTGTGTTTTCCTGCCTCCAGGCACCATTCCAGAGCTCTCCTCAGGGTGCGCCTCGCCATGGCTTCCTCCCTCACACCCAGAACAGCCAGAGATTTTACCACCACGGCAAGTAACCTCTCCACTTCTGAAAACCCCATCACTTCGCTCGAGAACACGTCGGACGAAAACCTTGCTACGTCTGATTTGTGTTCCTTGTTTCTTTTGTATTTTGACCTTATTTTGCCAGCGGTCATGACTCTAATGTGCTTCAGCTGCCACTTTAACACAACTTTGACTTCTGTTCGTTGGAAAAGTAGCTTTTTCTTTTGATGTGAAGCCATTCAGGAGGTGCGTACGTGCACTCAACTGTGAATATGTTGTAAAGAGCGAGGCATGATGTTTTCTAGCGTTTTTTTAAAAGCATCAGGGGCGGGTTTAATTCAACATAGACCCTGAACTGGGAATACTTATTTTGTTTTAGCAAACTTATGTAAAGTACTAGAGCTGAAATGTAACATTTAACTGTGTTGCGAATTCCTGGTTGATCACATTACACCCATATCGGACGTTTTAAGTCTCTGCTGTTTATGTTGCTAAATAAAATGAAAAGTAAACGACGCCTCCAACAGTCTGCGTCATTTTTATCTCATGTCGACCTCCTGAATCATCGCTTCAGGGTTTGCGAGTACGCCAAATAATAAGCCATTGGAGTCATTTCTCCAGACCGGTCTGCCAAAAAAGGATTTTAATGAAAGTCGAGATTTGGCTGAAAGGACTGACATTTTAAAGCTTCCAGACAAAAAATCTGAATCCTGTGTGCCATGTTGGTAACCTTCATTTAATAGACAAGTTTCAGGTGATAAATGTTCCATAAAATAACAGAAGGAGGGGCTTGTCCAGATGACAACGTGCCACACAGAAAAGACTAAACGAACTTGGTACCGATCCTGTTTGACACTTCTCGTGCCGGACTTTCAACTTTGGCACAAACGGAACAAGCCTCAACAGAACAATGCAGACTTAAGAGTTGAAGCCCTTGATTAAACAGAGGGACATATATATATATTTGTATGTATATATAAAAAAAAACAATAACCCTTACAGCGTTTCTCCATTGAGCAGCTACAGAAGTTTGAGTTTGTGAGACCCGCCTCTATACCTTTAGCACGTCGGGACTCGGGAGTGGTCTGATTTGGTGTTCGTGCTGCACGTATAGAGGGTATTCTTCTTTAACGTTTGACATTTCCAATCATTTATTAAAGTTCTCTAATCAGGGCCGGGTAACAGAGTGAGAAAGGGACAGAGAGAGTATGAAAAACAAAGACAAAAAGAAAGAGGGACGATAGCATTGACGAGGCAATATTCCCCTCCTTTGCCCCGGGTCCAGTGCATCTCGTTTTGCCCCTGAAACAGAATTAAACACAACAAAAGGAAGGGAAAGGAGTGAGAGGACGGAAAGAAAAGTGAGAAGCCAGAGACGGACGAGGAAATAAAATCATAAAAAAGAAACATGAGGGTGAAATAGTTTAATGTGACAATTAGTGTTGGAACTAACTGAGCCATTGCACATCGACAGGTTTTTTTTTTTTTTTCTTATTTCTGCGTGGATACTTTATTCTACAGCCCACAGTTTGAAGGTTAAGAAAGTGCATAAAAAGAAAGGTTTCAACGCTACAACATGGTTTTTCTCGGAAGGGAATACAGAGGCTGCAATCGGCATTCGCACGCAGGCTGTAAAATGAAGTCCGACCCACAACTTCATCAACCGCACAAACAAATACAACAAAGCTCAGAAATACAATATGAACTGTAAGCTTCCATTTGCAATAGTGCTGCATAAAAATGATACACATGCTTGTAACAGTGTTAACATGAAAAAAAACCCAAAAAAAACCAAGGTACATTAAGGGGCAGGCAAATCCGCTTGCTCAGTAACCAGTACTTTACAACTATAACAGTTTCAGTTCCAAAATGTTCAGCTGAATATACGTCCAGTTCCAACAAATATACAAAACAACAACTTTGCAGATTATTATGGAATGCAGTAATGCAAAGAAACATCGGAGACATTATATCCAGTATATCAGTCAATGTGCATAATTGTAAAAAAAAAACAAAAACATGTTGAAATTGTACGTGGCCTGTTATTTCAGTAAAAAGAAAAGGTCAAATCTCGGGCTGGGTATCGAACTTCGATATTTTAACAGCACTGACACTTATTGTTTCAATACAGAATGTGAAGGTTGGTGTGTGAACGAACTCTGCAGGAAATGAATAACTGACAGCTATTTATATGTGGGTAAAATTAAAGTGCATAAAAATAAAAGGTTTGAGCCAATGCTACAATAAATACAGAATCCTATGCCTTGGAGATATAAATATAATATGTAATTTATTATAGGGCCAGTAAATAAAGCAGATTAACTATACATTTTCCTTCATCTTGTTTTTTTTTTTTTTTTTTTTTTTTTTTTTTAATTCCCACTTCCACATGTTTAAGTTAATTCTATGATAGTTTGATATTAAACATTTTATCATGAGAATTGTTTGGAACATAAGTAGTTTGAGTCATTTTCATCCTGTTGTACAAATGTATTTGTTTCTTCTTTTGCATTGTTTTTATCTTTGGCGTTTTGTTTGGAACATTTTCCTGCTTTTTTTGACATTTCTGTCTTTGTTTTCCTCTTCTTGAGCATTTTAATATTGTGTCATGTTTGTCTTTTTACACTTTTGTCCATTTGTCTTATTTTGTTGTCTGTCTCATCGCCTGCATGTTTTTTTTTTTGTTTTTACATTGTAATACAAAAAAACATTACAACTCTTCTCTCTTTTACTTCATTTGGTTTCTTTAATCTTGTGTTTTTTTTTCCATATTTGTCTCATTGTGTCATTTTTATTTTTCATCATATCTATTTACAAAACTTTCATCTTGGTATTAAACACTAAATCAGTACAGGTTTATTTTCATCTTGTTGAATGTTGTGCAAAAATATTGAAAACCGCAAATAACCACATGGTTTCTTCAGTGGTGAAAATCAGGAACTGTTAACATTTATCATAATAATAATAATCTGTATCAACTGGAAACCTTTTTAGCCATGTTGCCCAGTTGTAACTTCACTACTTCTTGGAGTGAATGTCATTAGTGTCAGTGCTATTCCTTTATACATTTATTAAATATATTATCGCTACAGTCAAAAAGTCACGTTAAATAGGTTTATTCTTATGTTGAGAAAGTGGCTCTAAGTGCTGCTACAACTGCTATCATTTACTTGTTGTAAACTTGGTATTGTTCGGAGTGGGGGTGTGGAACATACGGCCTGTGGGCCAAAACTGGCCCCCCAAGGGTCCAATGGGTCAGACCAGTAAAATAAAATTACAACAATTGGTGCCAATCACAACAAACCCCGCCCCTTGTACGTATTCCACCCATTAGAAGTCAATGGGAAGATTTTAAAAATTAATAAAAAAATTTGAACTTTGACCTATTATTCCCAAAATGTAATGAGATCCATTCTGGATCGCTGGTAGTCCATATTCTAAATTTGGTTTGAATTCACCAAATAGTTTTGCTGCTACAGACATTTGAAATTTCACTTACTATAAGAAAATAGGTGAAAAAAGATTTTTAAAAATTCTTTAATTTTGACCTACTTTTACCAAAATGTAGTGAGATCTATTATGGGTCACTAGCAATCTATGAACCCAAGTTGGTATGAATTCAACCAATAATGTTGCTGCTATAGTGTTAAAAATCAAACAATCTGAACCAAAAACAATAGCCCACGGAGTAATGAGCTATAAATTAAACCTCTCATCATCTTTTACATTTTGTTTCATCAGACATCATGTGCTTGTTTCCTTAATATCATTTGTATTTCGTAATCCAGTAATGAATATGAATTATGCTTTTAAAAAGTTTTAAATTTCACTTGAAACCTGCAAATTTGCAAATGTCAAGGGTGTCAAACTCATTTTAGACCAGTAAAATACTCTCATAATAACCTATAAATAATGACATCTTCAGATTCTTCTTTGTTCATGGAAAAAAAAGTAACATTTTTAAATTTGCAAACTATCCTTTTAAAAAAAATGAAGAACGGGAACAAATATAAACAACTTGAAATGTCTTAAGAAAAATAAGTTCAATTTCATCAATATTCTCTGTTACTAAAAGGTTTGTGTATTTCTAGATCTACTGCAATTATACATTATAGCGTGTAGATGATAAACTGAGGCATAATTATGTGAAATTACAGTTACTTTTCTTAATAAGTTTCAGGTTGTTCATGTTATTAACTGTTTTGAATGAACAGTTTGTAGATGTAAACATTTTCAGAATATAATTTGACTGTCTTTATTTGATATTGTTCTAAAAGTGGCTCCTGAACTAAAATGACTTTGATGTTACTATGGCATTATTTGCCCCTGTTCAAAAATGTTAAATATTATTGCGGGAGGAGGAAACTTGGGGGAAAATGCTGATATTAATTAAATTTCCTGTAATGAACTTGGTTTACGCTGACGGAAGTGACAGTTAGGGCTATATCCACAAATGTCCCCAATCCTTAATGACGTCACAGCGTAAGGCATCCCCAGGTCATGACCTTTCATTTGCACCTGATTTGAAGTCGATCACACAAACAGTTCCAGAGATATGAACAAGAGTGATTAGTGATTTTAACCTTTTGAGCACCCCCTTGTGGGCAATCTAGGAATGGTAAATCATCCAAAATCAAATCGGTTCTTCCTCTCTATGATATTCATTGATATGGAAAATATGGAATTTCTAAACTGAAGATTTTTCAAGTTATAGTTGTTCACATGAAGGGTATCTGGTGGTGGCAGAGCCGGCTGCAGCGATTGGACCAAGAACATAATATCCCCAAAACTCTGTTGAGGGATAAAATAAAATCTAAAATAATGCTTCTACCTCTGTCGCTGGTGTAGATCCACTGTGATCTGTACATTATGTGTAAATGATAAACTGAGGCCTAATATTCTTCAAATTGCACTTTTCTGTTTTTGCACTAAAACAGACAAAAACCTGGGAGTTATTATTTCTCGATATTTATGTTACTATTTTACTGGTCTGAGCCATTTGAGATCATATTCTCCTGTATGTGACCCCTGAACTAAAACTAGTCATTCAGCCCTGGTTTATGTCTGTATTTCAGTCAAAGTGTCGGTGCTGGTTCTGAATGTGTCGGACCGATACCCAGTCCTGGTGGATCTAAACATGCAGCTTCATTCTGGGATGTGGCTGTAGGAGTTGCCTCCCCCTTGCTCCTCTGATCAACTGTACATGTACAGGACACCACACACACTGCACTGGCATGGCACATGCTGCGGCCCGTGGTGTGACACACACATACATACGCACACACTCATTCATACACACACACACACACACACTCACACACTCTTCTGGAGGCAGGCTTGGGTCAGCTGTGAGTCATTACAGCCGTATTTACCTGCAGTGGCTTATTTACCCAAGGCTTTGATACCGATTGCTGCTTCTTCATCCATTGCATTAAGAACGGTGATCTGAAATAGAATAGAATAAACCATTATCGTCATTATTACAGGAACAATGAAAATCAGTTTAACAGCTCTGTTCTGTTTAGCAACACTCTTAACGTGGACAAGATAAAATAAAGATAAGATGTTTATTCCTCCCACCATGGGGAAATTATACCGTTATCAGCAGCAAATACAAAAACAAAGTGCAGAGAAGACAGGCTGAAAAACATACAAGAGTGAAACATAAAATATAAAGAGAAAAAAATCTACTGTGTATATATAAATGTTAATTATTGTATAGACCAAAAAACAAAAACACAAAGTTATACTGAAAATATATTGAAAACCTACAAAGAAACACATAAATATACAAAAGGCCAACTTCATCAAATAGAAGAAAAATACACATCATATAAGTATGTATATATGATAATAAAATACCACAGTGAGAGTATTCAGACCCTTCATTTCAGCACCAGGCTTCTCTGTTAACATCAACAACACTACCCGTCAACAACAACGCTGTAAGGCGATCTGATTTACAACCAGTTTTAATGTGTCTGCTTCCCGTATATACATAAATATATATATAATGCTGAGTGAGAGTGGCCTGTTCCACTAATGTACTGTACATCCATCCATTAAACATGTTGAGCCATAGACATGCGAAAACCATCCGGGTTGAAGATCCAAAATCATATATATTATATAATATGCTCATATTCCTATTCTTCAATCCATAGATCTAAAAAATACAAATTAACGTCTTCACTAAATACTAAAATTTTCCACCAGCTCTTAAATGTCTGGTTTTATAAAACACGCAGGCTGTATGAAATAAGATGTAGCCACTGTGATGTTAACTTTAGGTTTATAAACTGGAATTTGATATTTTAGCCACCTTATTTATTTATTTATTTATTACCTCTGCCAAAGAGATTATGTTTTTGCTGGTGTGTGTGTGTTTGTTTTTTGTTTGCTTGTTTTTTTTTTTTTTTTTTGTTTATTTTTCAAATAACTCGAAAACTAATGATCAGATTTTACTGACATTTTCAGGGAATGCTCCGGATGGTCAAAGGAACAAAGTATTAGATTTTGGTGACGATCTGGAAGGAAAAAAAAAAACAACTGCAGTGTTAGAGCACAGACCTCCGCCCAGCAGCTCAGTTTCCCCCATATTGGGATTTCCACCTAAAATAACAGTCCTACAATTATTTAGTCTCCATCATGAAAATGTTCCTGTAACAAGTGGTTT
>JAPTYR010000011.1:19182397-19192876 GCA_029814505.1 Siphamia roseigaster
CCCCACAAATTCTACCCATGGGCTGGAAAACTGGGCCTTTCGTGGCTGGTTTCGGCCTCTGGGCTGTATGTTTGACACCGCTGGTCCACTATTCCTGACACCAAAGCATCATTGGGGAAAGAATCCCCTGAAGCAAATGGGACTAGTGTCTGTAGTTCAGGTTGTATTTTATCCATAAACTAAAATAAGAAATATACTGAACCTTGGGATTAATAGGTTTTCTTTTTTAAATGAGGTGTAATTTATTCTGTTCAGTTCTAAACTTTTGAACTTGGTAAATAGAAAATTAACACAAACTAGGTGGAAGGAACAGTTGGGTATGTTTTTGTTTGGCCCCAGCCCAAAAAAAAAACTGAAGGGAGGAGTCAATGGAATTAAATACAATTTTGGACAATTGGGGATGCAAGCTGTTCAATTTTGTTCCAAGTCTTCATCCTTGATCTGAAATGACTCATAGGTTTGTTTGTTTTTTTGCAAAAATCATTAGTTCCCATTTTAAAGCTGGAAAAGTGTGAAAATATATCGGACCTCAACATTTTAAATTTGAAACATCGTTGTCAATTTCTCATTTCGTTAAACGTTTTTTACTGTAGCCTAAACTGGTGTTTCCCATCCCTGGTCCTCGAGGAACCCTATCCTGCATGTTTTAGATGTTTACCTCTGTAAACACACCTGGTGCAAATGATCAGCCTTATCATCCAGTTCTGCAGAAGAATGATAAAAACCCGTCAGGTGTGTTCAAAGAGGGAAACCTTTTATTCTAAAACATGCAGGATAGTGTTCCTCGAGCTCCAGGGTTGGAAAACAATGCCCTAAAGTTCCATTGTTTCCACTTTTTTCCCCCACCCTAAAACTATTTGAATAGTTAATATCAATTCTAAACTCTGCTTCTTGCATAGATTAATAGTAAAATCATTAAAAGTTTCACCAAACTTTGTAGATCAGAGAGAAAAAAAAATCCCAAAACTGACTTTTTTTTTTGCATTTACTATTAAATACAGTACTTTCACTTCACTGCTTTTAAGTACAATTTTAAGTACAATGTTAATATGCATTTTCTTTAAAGTATTTTTTTTACATAAATTACTATTTTGAGTCATAAAGGTCTAATTCCTCAAACCCTAAAATGAGCAAAATACCGTAATAGAAATGACAAAGACCTGCACCAGAGTTTATCAGCGATATTTGCATCATTTAGTCCCACAGCAACTCTATACAAATGAAGTATTTTCAGAGTTGTACACACCATTAAAAGGACAATCAGTACACAACACCGAAGCCAAGCAAAATACACAAAATACACCCATGTGATACAAAACTAATCTATTACAGTACGATCTGCTCTCAGGAGACTAGTATCTGTTTCTGAAACTGAACGTCTCCTATTGAACAAAAAGAATCAGATATTTTGACCCTCATACCTTTATATGAACAACCAAACAACACACTATATATATATAAATATATACACATGACGTACGAAAATACATACGTCCAGGATGTGCAATGAGTTTATCGAGATTAAAGAATAGTTGGAAACAAAAGGAGAAGCGGAGCAATTGTTTTTGGGTCATTGAGTAAAATACTATAATATGTCAATGAGTCATTAGCCAGCTACGACGGGACATTTTAATGACGCCTGAAGATGTTTTTAGGTCCATATATATAGATATTTCATCAGATTATTTTGTTCTTATTGTCTTGTACTGTATTAGATTGTCTACATATTTTTAAAAATCCTTTTTCCCCCCAGTTTTTTGCCCACGTAGAGTTAAGAAAATTATAATTCCTGATGTTTTGTCTCATTTCCTTCAGATGCAGCTTTTGTAAAATATACAATTACAAAAAGTCAAGTCATTTCTAAGCTAAGGACAGCTTTTGGGGTGTCCTATTACAAAAGTAGCTGTAAATAACTTGTCGATTTTGTAATAAATTGATTGATTGAAATCACCAGGGGCCTCATGTATAAAGACTTTCATGGATTTCGTACTGAAACCTGGCATATGGGGACATCTTGAAAAGTCTGAGTGCACAAAAAAAAAAAAAAAAATCCAAATGTACAAACTGCGTATATCCAAATCCAAGCACTTTTCTTTTGTATGTCCTAATCGGCGTGGAATTGACCGCATATGTTGGAGAACCAGACTCCTCCCCCTCGCCGCACCCACATTTTCTAATGCAAATTAATCTAAACATGACCTGCAGGTGGGATTTCCTTCTCTGCACGATCAAATGATGACGTCGAAGGTAAATGCGACAAAGTGGAGGAAAAACAGGCATTGGAAGAGTCTCAGCGGGAAATTAATGTGACAAAAATAATATAAAGTCCGAAATCAAAAGTCATCACCAAATACTGCATGGACGTCTGTAATCATGTCCACTTTCACATCCACAAATCAAAACCACGAGATTGGTGATGATTGATTGCGATTTTCGTCATGAAACTGTAAAACGTTTTAAGGTCACAAAGTTTATCAGACTGTCCCCGTGGGATTGGACCAGCCTGGTGATGTCAGATGATGCCCGTCCTCCTCCATATTCACAAGAGGTCATGGACATCAATGAGGCCTGGACTGACTTAGAAATGTTCACATCACTCGGAGAAATTCACTTTTTCACATTATTAACAGTTATTCATTATTATTAACGGTTATTCATTATTATTAACAGTTATTAGATATTATTAACAGTTATTAACAGTTTAGTATCACCTGTAAGTTTAGACAAAGGTTCCAAAGCTCTAGAAACGTGCGTACATCAGCTGTGGAGTTGGCGTGGAGTACCGCACATTTCCACGGTCACGCCAGTCTTTGTAGATCTGAACGTGAGCGTGGAAAAAGGGCATACGCCACATTTTTGGGCACACGCTCCCTTTGTACATGAGACCCCAGGTGATTGGTTGCATTGGAAGGTTGAGGTTTTATATTAAATCACAGTTTTGACCCAAAAAAAAAGGGATAAATCTTAACTCGATATTATAATAATCGAAGTGATATTTTCATACCTATGCATTTTCCTTTTTCTCTGGAATTTAATTGCATACACATTCTCAGCTAAAACATGTACAAATGTCTAATATTAAACATTCTCATTCATATTTTAACAGTGAACATTGTATTATTATGCTTCTTTTAAAGTGTTTGTTGATGTTTGTACAGTTTCTTTCTCTCTGGACCAAAAATCCATCTTCAATATGATTAAAAAAAAAAGACTTTTCTTGATAATTATTGGTATGGACTGATATGAAAATATTGTGTTCATCCAAATCACCCAGACTTTAGGAATTTAATGTAAAATGTCATTAAAACTTGCACTATTGCGTCGACTTCCCCTAGTTCCTGTCTAATATCATCTGAATAAATGTATCACTGCTACATTTACAATCCAATAAAGAAACAGATTAAAACTAACACTATTTGCTCCGTACACAGCCTTAATCATCATATAATGTGAAGGAAAGAGAAACATTACCTTTATAAGTTCAGCTCTTTAACTACTTCAATTACAGTCGTGGAAAACATTATTAGACCACCCTTGTTTTCTTCGGTTTCTTGTTCATTTTAACCTAAAAAGACCCAAACAGCCACTGGTGACACAAACCAGTTTTATATTTATGTAAATATAAACTGTTAAATACCTGTTCATCCACCAAACCTATCAATGCACGTAAAAAAATGGTGTAAAACACAGTTTGTCATCTTTTCATGGTCAACAGATATGATTAATTTGGACGTTCAGAGGCTCCGTAGTTCCCATGGAAACACCGTCATCTTCTACAACATTGATTTCCCAGTCAAACCGATAGAGTTCAATAAATGACAGTGGATGGACAGACTTGTTTTTTACGTTCTGTTAGCAATTTCTTTGCTGAAAAAGTTGATTTTTCTTCATTTTTTTTCCCTATTTTGATATAATAACACAAACATCTACATAATCTGTGAGTTAAATATAGGAAAATACATGGTTTACACCAAAAATGCAAAATCCAGAGGTTAATATTGTTTTGAAAAATATGGTTATAAATCAGATTAAAGGTAGAAATAGAGGAAAAATGCTTTTGGGAACTGCCACAAAAGTAGCACTGGGTGTTTATGGGTTAATGCCTGGTACAACTAAAAGTACATTTGTTTGGACAAATCTAATGATAACAAAAAAACCCCTCAAAATAGTTTGATTTCAGAGCTGATATCGATTCCATGTTTTCTTGATAATTAAAATATCTGTCATTGTACTGACAAAAACAGTGCTTTTATTCATTCCATGTTTTCTTTTCTGTCCATTTTAGTCACATGATACACACATGAGTTAGTACTTGATTTCATAACCATTGTTTTTGATGAGTTTTGATGGTCTAATAATTTTTTCTGCGACTGTATATCCGACGTCTTTAATTCTGTCACTTGTCAAATGCATTTGACTCAACCCTGAGTGTTCCCAGCTCAGTAAAAACAGGAATAAAAACCTGAACTCAACTGCTGTTTTTACCTTCAGACTCTGAAAACGTTGGACATTTTTGTGGATAAAGTGCAGGAATTTCCAAGTCTCCCCCTCCTCGGTTTATCAGAGTTGTCACCTCGGAATAAAATCTCACCACGGCGCCGATAAATGCCTCATCAGTCCAGACACTTATGTGCATCTCATTCCTTTCTTTTTGTGCAGTGTTTCCAGCAGATGACCTTTGACCTTTAACACTGCAATCTACACCATTACACCCTCAATATGCATGTGACTAAATCAAACACAAATGATCCGGTCTTTTATTGGCAGCAGTTCTCAGTTGATGCTTTCTTCACCCAGATAGTCCAGCTCAGTGCTGGGCTTGTCCATGTCCATGTCCATGTCCAGGTCCATCATCCCTCCGCCCGCTGACTGGAAGTTGGCCGCAATCTGGTCGAACGTCTTGCCTCGTGTCTCCGGAACCCGGAAAAATGTGAAGATGAGGAAGAAGAGGAGGAGGACGGCGAAGATTAGGAAGACGTACGGCCCACAGAGATCCTGGAGGAAGAAGATGTGGACGTGGAAAGATTTAGGAGTGTTACTGCATTTACTGAGGTAGAAACTGATGGTATTTGGACTTAAATAGGGTGTTCATCCCTTTAATTTGACTCCTAAACAATGTGAATTTTAAAAAGGAAAATGAAACATCAAAATTATGTTAAAAATAATGTAACGACAGGAAAAATGAAAAAAATAAAAACAATGTAAGAAGTGAAAATTGGTGAAAGTAATGTAAAAGATGGATAAGAATTTGTTAAACAAGATAAAAACAATGTGAAAAACTAAAAAAATATGAAAACAAGGAAAATGTTATCAAAAGAAGGTGAAAACGACAACATGAAAATGAAAGACACAGCGATATACAAAACATAACTTGGAAATGAAACAAAAGATGTAACAAGTCAATGTCAGAAGAGTGTAACATGAATCTGAAAATAAATGAAAAAGAAAACTACTTTAAAAGACAAAACACAATGGAAGTAATGTAAAAGATGTGACGAGATTTTATTTTTAACCTAAAAAAAAGTAAAAATTAAAAAAAAAAATTAAATACTGTAAAAGATTAAACTAAATGAAAACTGTTAAAACAATGTAAAACATGTGAAGACAAAAACCGCTAAAAATGATGGAACATCATAACATGGAAAAGTCATAAGAAACAAATCAAAATGAAAACACTGTAAAAGGTTAAATATAAAAACAATGTAAAGGATGGAACAGAACCAAAATGATCTTTAGCATAAACAACCACCATAAAAATGTTGGCAAAACATTAAACAAAAAGAAAAAAAAAGACAAAACCTGACAAAAAAAATATGTAAAATACATAAACAAACCTGTTGTTTCTGATGATTTTGTTAATTTGTTCATGAATAATGAACAACAAGACGATAATGTAAATGATTAAACTCACAATAAACAAACACTGGATGGAGCCATAAGGTTTTAACACTCAATGGAGTTAATTTTAATTATTTTCACCAGATCTTCAAGGCTAATTTACACTTTTATAATGTGAATACTTGAGTACTGGTTGAAAGAATCTGTACCTATACTTTTACCACATCTACTGGTATTAATGTGTGAGCTTTTACCAGCCCTGGACAAGGTTATTTTAACAAAAAAAAAAACAAAAAACAGAATAAATTCACTTACAGCGACATACTGGAACCCCATGCCGACGATGAAGTTGGCGGTCCAGTTGGAACACCCGGCGACCGCCATAGCGGCCGGTCTTGGACCCTGAGAGAACAGTTCAGCCACGAAAAACCACGGGATCGGACCTGGACCGACTTCGAAGAACCCCACAAAGGCATAGATGGCCAACATGCTGATGTAGCTCATCGAGGGAACACTGTCCTGTCAGGCAAAAAAAAAAAACAAAACACTCCATGTGGGTTTGTTTATCCTGATATAGAGACGTTTGTGAGAAAACTCAGCTAAAATAGTTACGTATAAATGTGTAAAATGTGATGAACATCTGTGGTTTTCAGAGTAAAATGTAGTCTTTAACTAAATCCGACTGACCACATGTGTAAAAGTGGACTCAGATTACATCACCATGATTGATTTCATAAAGAAACAACTGGTGCCAGGCACAACAACCCCCCAAACATTTTAGCTCTGAATGGTCATCAGAGTCCTGCACGGGTCCATTTTTTAAGACCCACACCCACCCATATGCGCACAGTGCCGTACCCCCCCGCCCGCTAACCCGTGATTATTTCAAAGTTAATTCCGGACCTGTTAACATTCCACACGTTACCCACCCATGCCCGTGAAAAATCACAACTCAAAAGCATTCCAATAGAGCACTTTATTTTTCAATGCACCTCTAAAAAACAAACAAACAAACAAAAAAAACATGATGCCAACGAGGTAACGCAGAAGACACTTTTCTGTGTGCACTCTTTTTTGTGGCTCAGGTGTCAGTTCAGTCTGGTGTCTTTTTGGAGGTGGTGGAACACCTAAACAGTTACTTAGCGGGGCTTTTGCTTCTTGGAGGTTCGGACAGTGCTTCCTCTGGCAGCGGCCCCAGTTGCTGGTGCACAAGGGTGTGTCAATGCTCTTGATGTGCTGCAGCCGCACAGCGCACACTTGTGTACCAGTTCTGTGCAGCCCGACCTGCCTATAGGTTAAATAGAAGCATGGCCTTGACAGCTGTGATAACAAAAATCTATGTGATAGATTAATAATGCTAATTTATATCATTGCCATTTTTATTCACGTGCTACTCGCCCGCGTGTAGCTACTACCCACCCGTAAAATTCCATGGGTATCTGCGGGTACCCAACCCAGTGCAGGACTCTGATGGATGTTTCCCTCTCAAAATGTGAGACTATGCCTTTGACCTTGCAAAGGTTGCTTAAGGTCAAAGGTCACGATGCCATTTTGAAGCCCATGCCAGGTTTCCTTTCTGTCAACAATAGTAACTAAATCTCTGTCTCCACTAATTTTGCCGTTACAGTCCATTTGAGGTTTTTTTAGATTTTGACCAGGTGACCTCTGACCTCTGGGGTCAAAGATAGGATCAAAATCTATACACAAAAGACGTAGAATTGAAAGATGGGTGTTTTGGTGTTCACTGGAAATCACTAAGATGAATAGTTCAAAAGTTGCATCCAAACTTCGATTTGGACCTTTATTGTGACCTTGACCTTTGACCTCGAGCCTTGAACTTTATCCTTTAAGGTTCTGATGTTAATACACATCAACAGTGAGAGCAAACAGAAGCTATATGTAAAACTGAGTATGCAGGAATGAAAAAGAATTACCATTGTGAAAGTAAATTTTCCATGACCTTGACCTTTGACCTACATTCACCAAAATGGAATGGGATCTATTCTGGATCACTTCACACCTTTCTTGAAAATTTCATAGAAACTGATCCAGTAGTTTTTGTGTAAAGTTGCTGAAAAACCAACAAACAAACAAAAGGAACCAAAAACAATACGTCTTGCTTCCCCTTCAGGGGCTGGAATAACAACAAACAAATAACTCTAAGTATAATTCATGTATGATGTGAAACAGGAAGTGTTTAACTGACCAATAAGGCGAGAGCCACGGTCATGATGATGGCGCAGATGCACATCCCTCCCAATCCCAGCATGTGCAGCGTCCGCCGACCCATCCTCTCCACCAGGAACAGCTGTTAAAGAACAACAACAGTTAAAGTTTTTCACGCAAACCCACAGAAGTCACTTTTCAATTCACCCTCAAATTGGCCAAATAGAACGTATGTACAAACATTTACCTAATGGAAAAACAGAAATTAAAACAACTAAATGTTGTGTGTATTTGTAGATCCACTGTGATCTGTAAATTATAATGCATGTGTAAATGATAAAGTCAGTCAGAATATCGAATTATTATTTTTTTAAAACTAATTTTTCTTAAAAATTTCTCGCTGTTCATGTTATTCTTGATTCTTTTTCTAAAGTGTAGCTTGTAGATATAAAAATTCCATTATGCAATTTTACTTTTTTCATTCTAAAACACAGAAAATTTGGTGCTTATACATTTAAAGCTCATTCTTTATTTATTAATTTATTCATTTTTAATTGGTCTGACCCATTTTAGGTCTAAAGGTTCATTAACACATTTTTTTCTCATGCCACACTGAACACCAAGGACTATTATCTTAGGAATGAAACCACTCCCAAAAACAAAACCTACATATTGAACCTTTAAACAAACAACACAGTGTTACATAAAATGACTCGACATGAACATTGTTTTGTTTTTTTTTGTTTGTTAACATAATAAACTATTTGCTTTATTTCTGTATCTGATTGACCTATTTAATGACATTGAAACATCTTGACCTGCTAAACCAAACTTGGCCCATTTGGAGCCGAAAAAAAAAAAATGGACATCCGACCTGTGGTGCTATCTTATTTGCAGTTCGATAACAACGTTAAACAGTAACAGAAACGCACTTTGAATCGTGGGAGCCTTTACAGACTGAACAACCTTAAGAAGTCACTTTTCTTGGAAGACAGTTATGAGTCAGATACTGTTACTGACCGACACCACGGTGAAGGCACAGTTGACGATGCCGGCTCCGATGGTGGCGTAGACCGGACTCTGGACCCCGGCCTTCATGAAGATACTGGTGGAGTAGTAGAAAATCTGAGGGGTAAAACCAGGACCAGGTCATGATGCAGCAGTGATGGACTCAAGTTGTATTGAACCCTTTAACCCCTGAGGTGATCGTTCTGAATGTATGATTTATTTTCTAAATGATCCTAAAAATTCAACTGTTTGGTCAAAACTTCAACTGTGCTGATAGAATAGACCTTATCCTTTTCATAGGCATCTGAGCATGCTCAGTGTGCCTCCTGTGGCCGGTGTAATGGGGGGGGGCAAAACACAGAGCAGTAAGTGAGACCAATTCACTATAAAATCGGCAGGGTTTTTTTTTGTTTTTTTTTTAACCCTTTCATGCATAGCAGTCACCACAGTTGACAGTTATTATTTTCAGGGGTGTTGTTAGGGTCTGTTGGGGCTCCAAGCAAGAAATCCCTGGGGCCCCCACCCCACCTGTGCATGCCACACAAAAAAAAAAAGTACAATTTACAGGATATTTGAGTTAGTAGATACGCTTTTCTCTCCCCTTATGATACATAAATGAATAAATATATAAATACACAAATAAATAAATATTTTTAAAATGCTATAAGTAGTATATTTTTAAATACAAATGTGAGTAAATTATTAATTAGATACCTAAAAAAAAATCTACTTAAGTACAGTAAAAAAGTACTTCTACTTAGTTACTTTCCACCTCTGATAAGCGTCCACTGTGTTGGGTGATATGGAAATAAAACAACAAAACCTGTGAATGTACAGGAGAACAGTTTTGAAGAGATGTCCACTGTGAAACGGATGCAGATTCACTTGGTGTAAACGTCTCAGGGTTTAAAGGGTTCATTGTGTTTTTCAGGTGTAGATAAACTCACGGCGTTGACCCCCGACAGCTGCTGGGAGAGCTGCAGCAGGATGGAGATGATGATGGGCTGGCGGTAAAGAGGAGAGCGGAACAGCTCCAGGATGGACACCTTCCTCTCCATGTCCATCCTCCTCTTCTCCTCCTTCATCTCCGCCAACATGTCGCCCACCTCCAGCCGACCCGTCAGCCTCCTCAGACCTGCACCACACACCCCGCCACGTTACAACCACAGGTGCAGATGATTCTGAGGCTTATGAAGGTTTATACCATGGTCTGGGTGAATACTCAATTCTGATTGGCTGCTGGGTGTACATTAAAAAGTGATAATAGACGCTTAGGGAAGAAGTTCCGGTCAAATAGCCTGTTTGCGCTAAATGATTGCGCTGGCTTTAATGGTAGTTGGTAACCATGGCAACAGAAACTCAGAACAAACGTTAGTTAGTTCACAGTTGTTTTATTCCAGCGACAAGACTGTAATGTTTATAAGAACATTTGAGTACGGATTTTACATGTTGTCCCTGAACGCACCG
>JAPTYR010000011.1:19311664-19321747 GCA_029814505.1 Siphamia roseigaster
AGTTGTCATGGTACTGTATACACATGGACTGGGCTAACTCAACAATAATACATGTGATTGGTATACAATAAAAACAATGTGTAAGGAACAGCATATTTAATTTAATGAAGTAATGTTTGGCAGCAAAAATGTTTTTCTTTTTTGTTAATCCACCTCAAAGTTGAAAGTGGGCTTAAAGGGTACATGGGCTTATTGGGTACGCTTACCTTACACACAACTGCGAACAAAGCGACTAACAGCAGACAATACCGAACAGTTTAACTATTACCAATTGCTTTACTGATGGGACAACAAGCAACGTGTAACAAATACAAAGGGGGTTTAATTCATGTTAAAGCATGGATGGCTTTTAATAATGTTGTGCTTAAAGTTTTTCAAACTTTCAGCGTGATGCTAGTTAGCTCTAGCTGTAGCCCAACATGGCTAGCTAGGCTAGGCTAACGAGCATTTTGCTTGGTAAACAACCGTGTCAATACCACGTATGGTAAACTAAAACATTAATCAAGATAAGGTAAAAGTACTGTGTGATCTGTAAGACAATTTATAAGAAATACCCCGGTCCCCCACAAGAAAACCTACAAGCTCATCTGGGCTGATGATGCCGAATTGAACTCTCTTGATCGTGCGCAATGGGCATGCGCTGTCGCCGGAGGGCGGTCCGTGCATCCTGTCTATTCAAAGAGACGCGTCCTTCGTCGGCACGCCGCTTTGTGAGCAGGAACAGCCTTTAAATTGTCACCACGACTCTGGTCAGGCCGCCAACGGTGACCGGAAAGTCTCCGAAGGCGATATCCCTGGGACCTCTGTGGTCGGTTGCCTTTACAGCCGAATATTTTAATGTTTTGGTCCTATGTACGACGGCCACCGACCGTTACCCTCCCTTTTTCTGGTCTACACTCTGGAGCGCTCTGAGCGCTTCTGAGCGTTCAGTGAGCCAACGGTTGGTTATATACACTGAGCGCCTGCTACGGGGTGACAAACCCAAAAAGCCAGGGACCGACTCTGTGGAAGGTGGGACATGGAAGTCTGTAGTAAAACGCTCATTGGCCATTCGAGATAGTGACATGAATAATTAATTTTATTGCACGTACTGCCAATGAACGAGCACGTTTATTATGTTGACCAATAAAGGTTAGAGGCGGACCTTACTTTAATCTGAAGTAATTCTCATTGGTTTAAAAAAACCGTGCAGGCTGCGTTACCAAAATTTTACATCCAGGTCATGAATATTCAATTTGATGCGTCCTTATTGGAGTGTCTTCTCATTAGTATTAAGTAGTAAAAGGGAACGGACCAATTGGCAGAGTGAATACAGCCTTTTTAGATTAATTTTAACAAAACCCTCCTACTTTCCGACAATTGCCGATCGCAGCCGATGTGAATTTCTTCCCTCAGAGCAAAAATAAAAAAAATCTCTGTTCTCCCGTTCGTCTCGCTCTGGATCAGCCTGGGCTCTAAGAAACGAAGCTCAGGGCTGAGGCCTGTTAAGATCCATGATCAAACAGAAAATATTTGTTGAAATACATTATAGATTGATCTCGAAATACTGTAATATGGATTATTTTTCGAGCGTTTTATGATACACGTCGACGTTTTCGTTTTTAAGTCTTTGATTTTTTGAATCTCTGGGACTTTGCTGCGCGCCTCGGACTCGCCTACAACTGCTGACCGGACAAAGGACCACATTTTCCCTACGCCCTCTAGGAAAATCTCGGCGAAGCCTTAAGTGTTGTTATAACGTCCGTTAGTCCATATTTTTGTAATTTTTTTCATCAATATGTGCTATTTGTGTAACTTGTTCCTTGTGGTATGGCTGAACTGTTCTTACAATTGTAATGTTTTATTACAAACAGCAACCTTTTGTGAAGGCCACGTTTCAGAAAGCAGTAGCTAATTGAGCTAAATGGTTTTGGCGGTTGACAATATAAGATACTTTATTAATCTGTTATTGACCACTGGTTTATGGATTGTATTCTGCAAGAAATCTAAAAACAAAATTGCATTTTTCAAATATATGTAAGGTATATTGTCGCGTTTTCGATTTCGTAACCGTACAGCTGGCTTTAGCTAGGGCAAGTTTGCTTACAACTATGGTATTTCTTAAGTGCGGTTACGTACAAATCTTATTACTATTGGATTACATAGACGTATTAGCAATATGTGATGTTTGTGTGTGTGTAAACAGTTTCGTTTTCGCCGATATCGTCATGTAGCGGTGAGCTAATGTAGCAGGATAATGCCGTGTTAAACGTTATAGGACAAAACGTCCAGTTAGCGGCTCACTGGATACTTGAATGGTTATTAAATTATTGTTTTAGCCAATTTAATAGCAAAAGTTAATACGATAGTGTGTGCCATGTTCATTTACTATGACCGTGAGGGTTGTGTCGTGTTTTACCGCTTCCTAGATGTCTATTATAAAGGCTATTTCAGCTAGCATAGTCTGAGTCCATTAGCAGCCAACATGGCGGTGTTTGACGATATGCTTCTTGTTGTAGACAAGAAAAATGGAGTCTGGAATATTCTTGCCAGGCAGTCTACAGCCTAGCTTGTCGTTATTGGATCGCACGATCAGTTATGTTAATACATAAACGCTGATAATTGTAAATGAATAGATATAACGTGGTAATGTGCGAGTTGAAAGTGCGTGGAAGTTTGCTAGCCGGTATTTAAATAGTCCTGGCTTCTCGTCGGTGTTAGAGTTGAAGCCATTTTCTTTGCCAACTACGTGCATATTCGTCTGGTTATGTAGAGATGCGGGTTCTGTGTAGTTACTAAACTGGAATAAGCAGCAGTTGGTAATGTAATCATGTTTTTGCAATTGGTACGCGTCCTTTTGTCTGGCTATTTGATTACTGAAAGATTAGCCGATATAGTTAAAGCAGTAATCTTGTCTCCACTGACGAGGAAATGAAATTAGCTTGTTACATAATAGATTTATCCGGTTAGCTCGTGTTACTTTTACCCAAAGGAACAATGGTTAGTTACTCTTGTTAGCTATACAATTGTCCAATAACTGGAGTGTCTTCGTGTAAGTCTCATGGAGGGCTAGAAATTCCCACTATCCTCTTCCAAGTATATATTTGAGAAAAGACACTTAAACACAATAAGCTACACAGTGGTTGAATAGCCTCAATATCTCGTGACTGTGATTACTTCATCTGTATCTGGTATAGTGTTTCTACCCTGAAATGAATGTAATGTATTAGTATTTCGTTTCCTTTTATTTGAATAAAGACACTAAATATGTATTCTGGGTTGTGAAATTGGTTTATTTTTTGGGGGGAAGTGAGGTCATGTTTTGTTTTGATATTGTTAAACTGCTGTAGTGGATAGCTAAGAGTGCCATAGCTGCTTCCAGCATGAATATACCTGTTTACCATTTATTTTTGGCAGGTCCAGTTGAGGAAGGCAGTATTGAAGCACAGATTCCAGGATAGGTACTGCATCTGCACAGTCCCTGTAAAATCAAACCATGTGTGGGATAGTGAAAAGGAAAGAAAGAAAAGGATACACGCCAGGTTTGAAATGCACAGATGACTGTTACAGTAAATCACTTTGTTCACCATGTGCCATGCAATACCATGACTATACAAAGGCTTCATTATTGACCAGATGGCGCCCTCCTCTGGCTCATGCTGAGAATGATCAGCCCTGGGAAACCATTGCACAACCACATTTATAAAGCGGAAGGAGATCCCACAAGGCTGTGCTCCCTCTGCTGCTGCATGGAGGTCAGTGCATGAAAAAGCCTGTTGAGTCAGCTCTGTCGTGTGCTATGAATGCAAAAGGACCAAATATATTTCAGTCCTAATTATGAAGGGAGATGTATAAACATGTTAATACGGCTACTACCCTGTCTTAGTCAAATTAATGTATACTTTTAAATCTAACAAGGAGAGGAAGTTTTCTAATTCTTCATGTGAAACTAGTAAATACTCCACTTATGCCTAAAGTTGTCCATTCTAAATTATTGTAAGCAAAAGCAACACAGTACTTAACAGATTTAGCCTAATAGGCTGGAAACTAATGATTCTGGGTGATAGTAGTTGGAGAAAAAATATTGTCAAGACTACAGTTGCAAAACATTTCATGGATGTATGAAAAATAAATGTGTTCTGAGTCAATTCATTTTTATTTGTATAGCCCTAAATCACAACAAGGTTGCCTCAAAGGGCTTTACAGAGTTCATTAGCAAAAACAGAAATTGTCCCAAGCATCTCCTGTTCTTGGACTCTCCATCGCGGCAAAGAAAACTGCCTCCTGTTATGGTTTTACTGTTTTATTTGATTTTCTAATTAATGAGCAGACTAAAACTAAACTAAATGCTTAGCTATCGTGCAAAACAACCTAAGACATAATATTAGTTAACTATGTAGAAGAGTAAAATGTCTTTACACAGGGTGAAACAACCAAATGTGAACACTAGTACTTTAAAGGGACAGCTGAATGTTTAAACTTATTTATACTTGACATGTTGGCACATATGTTGTTTTGGGCTGTAATGAAATGTATTTTAATGTATTACTTTTTATGTAGTAATTTTTATTTTTAGTCCTTGATATGTAGGCACAAAAGTTTTTCTATAACTGCTTTGTAAAGTATCGTCTTGAAATGCACTACATTTATTGCACTGTAGTGTTTTATTCTGCATGGATCACTGTTATTTATTTATTCATGAAATGGGGACTGGATGAAAATTAGCACTGATGCTAAGTCCAGCATATTTACATGTTTATACTGAAATTAAATGTCCCGCCTCAATAAAAATCAAAGTATGTAAGTAATAGGCAATAGTGTTGTAAATACCTGATGTGCATTCTCTCGTCAGACTTTTTTGATGGTTCTACAAACCAAGACTTTCCTTAGCAAAAAAAACAAAACAAAACCCTGCCATTAAAATAAATATAAATGTGTCTAAAACCTTTTTTTTAAATATAGGATTAATCTAATACTGCACTCATAAAACTCTGCAGAAAGATTAGACAAATAAGAAATTAAAAGTTTAAGACCTGTAACTACTTCGGGTTGTTACTGACGTGTCTATGTGTGTTAGCCTACCGTTTCCTGCTGAACACATGTACGTTTTGAGATCATTTCCACTACTTTATAAACTGTTGGCAGTTTAATAAACAGCATCATATTGTATAAGATCATGTTTGTAACATTGTTGTAAACCACAGAACCACAAATCTCTTTTCATGAGTTGAGAAAAACAGACTTGCTTTCAGTTGTGGTATGATGCTTTTTCCAGGGAATATAAGGGGGGTTTTTTTTGGGAGGGGGGTTGAAGACTTGATAGTTGAAGATGAAACTCAACCCATTCAGGAAATACTTTTAAGATTTTTTTTTTCCCTAGGCAGGAGGTGAATAAAAAACCATAAAAGTACCTGAAGATATGACACATTTTTTTTATCAGCGTACTAGTAGGGCATAAGTGTAAAGTTGGATTAAATGGAAATAATTTATGTTTATACATGAATACAGTGCATGAGTAGTAGTAATTAGTTAAATTCCCACCCTGTTCATGGTCATTCGCAGCTGTTTAACACTTTAAAAAGATAATCCTTTAGTCACTGATATGGATTGAAAGTGGTACTTATGACTAGTTATAGTCTTAAGTGAGTTATATAGTGAGTGTTCTAGTTTCCTTTGGGATTAATGTGATGCCCTTTGGGGTCGTCCGAGTGGTAGCATGTGTTTACCCTCCAGAAGTTTAGTTCCTGGAAGAGGTGAGGAGTTGTGTATCTAGGGGGAGCTGTTGTATGGTGATGTCAGAGCTTGATATTCACCCACATGGGGAGTGACGCAAAGCAAGACGCCGAGGAGGAAGGGGTCGACACAGAACACGGCTGGAGGAGCATAATTCTCCGATTCACAAACAGCTCTAATTGTAGTCGGGTGTTTCTTCAACCTGATTAGATGTACTGAGTCACTGCACCTCAAGCATAAAATCCAAAGTGCAATCAGCCAAAAACATAGAATGCACTGGCTGTTCGCGAGCCTCTGTGACTTTTAATGAAAAACCAAAGTGCCATGTCCCAAACCTGCGGCGTTGTTGAATGGAGTTTGTGTGCGTTGTTGAAGCTTGTGAATGAGATTCTGTGCAACACACTCCAAAAGGTTCGAGAAAGAAGCCAATTTTTCACACACACAGAACCAAATTTTATATATATATATAATGACCTAAAGGATAAAGACATTTGGGCTAGATTTCTTAAAACCAGACATGGCAAATGTTTGTGCGTTCTTTAGTCATGTCCACGTACTCCTGTAATAAATGACTGTAGTAAAAGTACAGTAGAAGCATTGACTCAGTTTCTCTACTGCAGTAAAAGTCAAAAAGACTGAAATGTCCTCAAAGTATCAAGATAAAAATGAGTCATTTCTAGCAGATTTTCTTTAGTGTACAAAGGGAACTTAACCATGTCATATTAATATAATGTAAAAACTATTAAACCCTTGTAAATAAGTGGAAGTAAATATTCACCAAATGATGACTAATACAATAAAAAACAACTTTACATGCTTCAGTTTAGCTTTACTGTTGGTTTTCTGTTGTTCCATCTTTTACATGTTTGTTACATGTAATATGCAGTGATGAATTCTCCACAGGATCATCTTCTCTGTGTTGTGAAACTCAGTTATGATGCAAAATAACAAAAAAATGAGTAACTCCCCTCAAATGTATTAAAAATAAAGACTTGTTTTATCATCTAATGAGTAAAACTACAGAAATTTGTGTTAAAATTTAGAAAGTCCAAGGTGTCAGAAAAATAAATGCTAGCGCGTTGACCCGTGGGGAACTACAGGTATTAGATGTTGTCATTTTTACGCTGGAGAGAGCTGAATTTTGGGAAAGAATTTATTCTATATTTAGATAGTCCATACTTTATTTTTTGTTTTTTTTTTTGTAAATTCCACCGGCATTTTCACTTCAGTAACGTCTCAGCTTGCATATCTGTTTCTGCACATGCAGTTTAATACAATGGCAACATGGCGCTATTGTTTATCTGTTGCTAGGTAATCCACCTCAATTCTATGAATTTGGGCATAGCAAAGTGATTGAAAGGCTATTGTATCCCAAAATTATTAATATCTCCCAAGATATTGGTCCTATCAACTTGCTGTTTTAGCAAGTCTCTTTCTTAACCAAAAATACAAGGGTATGCCAAACTGCAACTCAGTTCTTTCCAGATTTTGTGTGATGCCCAAGACATACAGGAGTCCACTTCCCTTTTTCTAATATAGATGTGAACTGTAATGACATAATTTACATTGTACTTTGTCACTTAACACCCCTGATTAAGACTAGAAAAACAAAAAAGTAACCAAAATAGTTACTTAAGATACACATAATATAGAATTGAAAAGGAATACATGTAGATACACTCCTAAAAAGAACAACTATTTCCCTCCAGTTCATCTTGATAATGGTTCAATCCTGGTCAATATTAGTTGAAATGTTTTAATCACACGAGGAATATATATGGATATTTCTTCATAAAACTGCTGAATGAACAACATGCTTGACAAGGTCATTTTTTCTTTAAAAAATAATTTTCCTGAACATTTTAATAGATTTAATAACCCTTTAATCTCCATGAAATAACCCATTCCTGGGTTCAAGTGAAATTTATTGCCTTATTTTTTTTTTGTTTTATAAAAACCAGACAATCTGACCACTTACTCTTAATCCACTTCTAGTACATATCCCAGAAATGAACAGTGTGTGGTAGGATATATTTAAGTTGAGCACCAAGATTTTGTTTTGTAATAAAAGCGAGTGACGCATGGTTAGAGGTATGCTCTCCTCTGTCTTTCTCTGGGAGTTCATTGGAACAGGCCGGCCCATTTCTGTCCACAGTAGAATGTCCTGTTCTCTGGCTGTTTGTTTTGGCTCATGTCAGCTTCTGCCAAGTGTCTTCATCTTTCTTTCATCCTTCCTTTTATCATCCACACACCCTTTCAGTCCATCCAAATTCTCATCCCTTTTTATTCGGAATTCCTTTTAGGCCGCTCATTTGGAGAAAATCAGTCGACACAAGTAGGAATGTCGAGTCAGCTAATTGACCAGGAGGACACGCCGCAGGTTTTTTTTTTTTGTTTTTTTGAAGGTGATGTACGTTTTGTTAAGGTTCTTTCAACCCCTTCCTGGAACTATCTGGGTGCTAAATTAATTGCTCTTGATCCCACCTCGCGTTGCAATCGGCTTAGTGTTAATCTGGGGTTCTCACAGTGCAGCCAAGTCTGGCCTGGACAGCGCTGCCTCGCTGAGCTGCCCATGGCTCACTTATCCAAAGGTCGTGACCCCTGGCACCGTTATTCCACTCTGTCTTTGTCAAACCTCCTATTTTCTTCACATCGGTTCCCTCTTTCTAACTGTCACACTTTGACAACCAAATTTTTTTTTATATCTTTCATTGTGAATAAACTTAGCCTACCTCATTTGTGCAGTCACAGAGCTTTGTCTCTGAATCGTCTGAACCTTCTTCTAATCGACAGGTTTTGTTCATATCTTATTGATGTTTTTGTCTGGTGTGTTAAGCTCATAGAGCAACCGTCACGCCGTCGCTTTTCTCTTAGTTTGGACTTTAAATGGGATCGTTCTGTAGTTTACTTACTTTTTTGCAGGTGTCTAAGTAGTGTTGTTTTTATTTTATGTTGGTGACATTTTAAATTAGTTTTATTGTTAGTTTGAGTTTTACAGAGATAAATTGTATTATTGTAGATGTTAAAGGGGTCCCATCTATAAGTTAAGAACTGCTTCTGGGGTAAAAGTATCTTGCAAATCATTTATCTATTTTTCTATATGCAATAATTTTATCATAAATTGATTGATTGAAGCAGAAAATGTTCGGATTTTTTGGAATATGACATTCAAAGCCATTTTATTCCAGTTTTCATATTATTGTTGAGAGTAGTTCCAATTAAAATGAAGATAAAAAGGCAAAAAAAAAACACACCTCCAATTCTGATATGTTTTATCATCTATTGTTTTAGAGTTTGTTGGTTGTCGATTCTGATCGTCAAAATTCGTCGTAGAAACTCGCGGTTTACTGCAAAATGTAGCTGAGAGATTTCTACATCGAATAGGCTACACCCGTCATGACCGGAAGTTGATAAATCGTCATCGTCAATTGTAACCATCTTTTTTATGGATTCGATTTCGACAACCACTCGCTCTACAAGCGATTTTTATTGTTTTTCAAGAATGTGAATATCCACTGCTTTGCTCCAAGAACAAGTTCAGTTCTTGTGCCTTTTTTGGAACAACCCCCACTGATGAGTTTTCAGTTCCATCATATATTAAAAATGGAATTTCAAATGTGCTTTTTCTATTCTGTGTGAAAATAGAAAGTCTTCCCGCTTCTTCTTCTTTTATGCTGTTGGCTCAGATGGTCTCACATTAGAATGGACTGTGCATCATCACAGTGTGATGAGATTAATGTGCAACAAGTGTGGGTTAAGTGTACTGGTCATTTTCCAACATTGAAAATAACCTGCCTACCTGGCAACAGTAGAACACAGCTTGTGAGTACATTTGTATTTACTCATTTTACTGTGTATTTTCTTGTCCCCCATCCTCTCAAAAACACAAAATTTCATCTTTTTTTTCCCCCTAGTTTTTTTCCCTGCAGAATGTGCAGAATGAAATCGGTGCAGGGTTTGGCCTGTTTTATATTCATCTGTTTCTCTGTGCTCAGCTTATGGTCTGTGCAAGAGGATTAATGTTATCACATATTTTGAAGGCAATCATGATCTGCAATGTTCACCAAGACGCTGTGGAGATTTGACGCTTGAATCCATCCACTGTCTATAAATGTATTCAGAGTTTATAGATTTTGGATGGATGTTGAGTGTGTGCGTGCGTGCGTGCATGCACGCGTGTGTATATAATATTTATTTATAACTGAACATCCCTGCAGGGATCCCAACACCAGTCAGTGGTGTTGGAATAGAACTCACTCCTTTCTCTGTGGCATTTACATGTTCTCCCCGTGTATGCGTGGGTTCTCTCCGGGTACTCCGGCTTCCTCCCACCATCCAAAGACATGCATTGATAGGTTAATTGGTTAATCT
>JAPTYR010000011.1:19339241-19353056 GCA_029814505.1 Siphamia roseigaster
CCCCCCCCAGCTCTCTTCATCTCTTCTTTTTCTTCCTCTCTTGCTCTCTCTCTAACCCGCACGCTCTTTTTCTCTCCCTTTGTCTATCACCCTTTCACTCTCCCTCATCCTCACCCTCTCTCTCGCTCTTTCTCCCTCCTCTTCCCTCTGCAATAACAGTGCTGACCTAGTTTCTGCCTGTTCAGGGCTGCCTGTGGAATTTTACAGCGGCCTGCCTTCCTGGCTGCTTTGCTGCTTGAAAACGCAGGCAGAAAAGCATGACTGAGGATTTTTCTTCTCATCGCATCATTATGGCCTCATACTGTCTCCTTCTCAGTCTGGAGACACCAACTGCAAAGCGGACCTTTTTTAAATAAGTAATAACATCAAATTGCCATCAAATTGCAGCTATCTTATGTACAGAGAAACGGCAGGAGAGCTGTGTCCGCCACCTTGGCAGTCGAATTAGAATGGAAATGAGAATCGCCTGTCGCTCATCTTCTACAGCTTAGCTGAGATTGTACCGGATGCAGAGGGCGGAAAAACACCCTTTTTTATGCACATGCATGCAATCTCCCTCCCTTCTCTTCTTCCCCTCTTTCCTTCCCTCCTGCCTTCGCCTTCATGAATAAATGGTTAGAGTCATGCCTGGCAAATACTAGCCACTGCCAGGAATGGCTAACAAGGCTCTTGGTCAAATAGCAAAAGAGCAGAACTATTTTTATGTGCATCAGAGTCATGGATCTAAGTCAACACTCTATTTTCAGGGAATCTTGATTAAATCTGAGCGCTTTCCAATTAGGCATAGGGAATGTTGTGTCACAGCCGAGAGAGATGGATCTCTGGAATGTCTTTCTGAAGGCTTGGCTGTGGCACGCTGAAATTTAAACCAGCAATGCCGCAGATTCATTCCTTCCCCCTACCCTCTCCCTCTTTTTCACTCGCCATTCCTGGCTGAGCTGTAAGAGTTCAGCATTGTCAGGACATTCATTTTTCTTTGCCGTTTCTCAAACCGCCATGACTCTGACTGCAAAAGCTTTCTGTGTAACTTTAATCTGTGTTGGTGTAAATATTGATGTTTAATATTAATTTGACACAAATGACACTAATGTTTTGTCTAATTTGTCTTTCAGATTTTGGGGGCTGGTCATGGTGTCCGGTGAGAAGGTGTGGGACCCCCTCCATGTGGGCCTTATTCAATCTCATCTGAGTGAACAACACCTGGCTGCTGGCCTAAATCCCCTCTGCAACCTCCAACATAGTGCAACTGAGGAAGCCACGTGCCACCCGAGTCAGCAGTTGTCACCTTTGTCTTCCCGGCCACTGTCATCACTGGCCTTAGACACCCTTCATCCAGTCCAGGTCTTCTCGATAGTACACAAGCCTGTCAATTCTTTGGGCTCAATTGAGATTGAAGAGCCACGCAAACCAGTCTGCTGTCTTGGAGTGGCCTCTCAGCATCAAGAAGAGGAGGAGGAAGGGGCTAAGCAGGTGGAAATGAAGCCTAAAAGGCACGGCGGTCGAGGAGAGGCTGTGATGGAGGACAAGGACATGCCTGATGGACCTAAAAATGCAAAAATCACCTTAAGCTTCCCACTGAGTGCCGCCCCCCTTCCAACCTCTCTGACTTCTCCAAACCACTGCCGTAGCTCCTCCCCTTCTCCCCACCGACGGCGGTTGTCCTCCAAAAGCTCAGATGAGGGGGCACTGTGGAAATTGGACGCTACAACGGATGTAAAGCACAGACCTTTTAAGCCTCCAAGGCACGACAGCTCTCCATCCTCCTCACCCTCCTCCTCGTCATCTCCCATGACTGTGCATTCACTCGTCAGAAAAGACATAAAATCCCCACCTCCCCTTAAGTGCTCTAAACTCAACGCAGACACTCCGTTTCACAGATCGCCTCCAAGGCCCTCCAGCGGATCTTTAGGGGGCGGTTATGGTGGGGATGGATGGGAGGAGAGGCACAAGGTGGCCAATGGTACAGCCTCGCCTTCTCAGACAGCTCAGATTCTCTTCAGCTTGGGCACTTCAGCTTATCAGAGAGGTGGGGATTCAGAGAGGAAAGAAAAAATAACAGGAAGACCAGCTGGCAAAGTTGGAAGTCCTCATGGACCAAGCCTTCACCCACCCCCCCTCCACCTCCCTCCCCCATTACCACCACCTCCTCCTCCCCCTTCTGAGGGTCTTACTGCTCCACCCCACTCATCCTCCTATTCCCCCACCGACAGCCTAAAGCCTGAGCTCATATGCGGGGTGTGCCATCGCCTCTTCAGCTCAGCCTCTTCCCTAACAGTCCATATGCGGCTGCACCGTGGCAGCCGCGCCCTCAGCTGCCGCTATTGTGGCAAAGTCTTCATCCACAGCAAGAGACTGCAATCCCATGAGGCCTCCTGCAGGGTGCCAGGCCTACCCTCCAGTAGCCTGGGCCCTCCTTCTCTCACTGTGCAGCCAAAGGAGGAGCCGCTGGAGGAGGGTGAGGTGAGAGTGGAGGGGGGAGTGATTGTAGGCGAAGCAGACATCACTAAGGCGCGGTCAGGGAAGAAAGCACGGAGCCTCCTGGCACGCATCCAGAGTGATGATGCAGCAGCCACAGAGCTACTGGCGGGTGATGAGAACCATTTTGTAAAGGTGGTAGATGGCAATGTCATTTACTTCTGCTCTGTGTGCGAACGCTCCTACATGACCCTATCGAGCCTCAAACGTCACTCTAATGTGCACTCCTGGCGCCGCAAATATCCGTGCCATTATTGTGACAAGGTCTTCGCCCTAGCTGAGTACCGCACGAAGCATGAGGTGTGGCATACTGGAGAGAGGCGCTACCAGTGCATCTTCTGCTGGGACGCCTTTGCCACCTACTACAATCTCAAAACACACCAGAAAACCATTCATGGGATCAATCCCAGCCTCATCTCCAGTGAAAAGACAGCTAATGGGGGCTATAAGCAGAAGGCTAATGCCCTCAAACTCTACCGCCTTCTCCCTATGCGCTCCCAGAAGAGACCCTACAAGACATATAGTGACGGTCTGCAAAATGGACTGCTTCTGCCACCCACTGAAACACCTCCCCTCCCTGTACCTGGTTTGGGCTGTGCTTTGGGCCCTGAAGATGTACAAACTATCATTAGTGGGGCCCACCCGCAAAGTGTAAAGCCTGACCCAGATGCTTTCCCTGATGGCTTCCCTGTTTCAGTGGCTGCTGAGCAAAGGGAGCTCTCCGTGCTAACACCACTCCCCCAAACTGATATGCCGCAAGTTAAAAAACATGAGAGTGAGGTAGTAGAGTTGGATCAGGGTAGAGTAAGTGGTAGCTTCAAAATATCTAGTAGCAGCAAAACCAAAACTTCCAAGGCTGGTAGAGGCACAGACACAAGTATGCCTTCTGTGATAACATATGGCCATCCAAAACCTTCTGTCATAGTTCATGGAACAGCAGTGTCATCCTCTGTCATTGTGCATAGTAATCAGGTCACATCTGGAAATGACAAAAGCCCAACAAACAGCTTGTCCCCTTCAACCAGCAGCAGCAGTTCACATAAGGGCAGTCCTAGGTCAATCAAAAGGCAGAGGGATAGTGCAGATAATCACAGAAAACGGTCCAGAGATATCTCAGATACAACAGAGGATGGCTCAAGAAGCAGACAGCATTCAGAGACAGGCAGATCATGTCACAAATCACGCAAGTCCCACAGCAAGAGTGACATTTCTAACTCAAAGCAGCAGACACCATCTGTAGGGTCACAGGTCAAAGAGGCAGGGCCACTGTGTCAGATTACAGTACGAATTGGTGAGGAAGCAATAGTAAAGCGCAGCATCTCTGAGACAGATCTTAGAAGAGATAAGAGCCTTTCTCCCCCAAAGACCAAGCGGAGTGAAGCATCATCTGTGCGGGAAACCAAGGAGCCCCGCCACTCTCACTCCCACCACCATCACCATAAACACCGTGTCCACCATAGAGCCAGCATGGAGGAAGAGGAGGATGAAAAGCAGGGAGGAGGCTGTGAGGAAGAGGAGGAGGAAGAGGAGGCGAGGGAACAGAGCTGTATGCCCCCCGAGGAAGTAAGAGAATACTACTTTCGTCGGGAAGTGCGTGAGCAGGATAGTGACCATGACACGGAGGATAATTTGTGGCGGCCTTACTATTCATACAAACCTAAAAGAAAGGCACAAGCGCACCTGCAAAGGGTCAAGAACTGGCAGAGAAAGCTAAAATACAAACGCTCCATCCGGCTGAAGAGGAGGGCAGAGAGACTTAAAAACCGCGTGAATAAAGAGACAGAGAAACCACAATATGAGGATGAGGGTAGAAAGACTGAGGAGGGTGAAAAAGTTAAAGCAGACAAGGTAGAGGGGAAAAGTAAAAACTATCCCGCATCCCCTTTGAAGGAAAAGAACATAGAGGCTGAAGAACAGGTTAAAGAGGCCCATCATGAAGCAGCCGCTCCTCATCTGAACTCTCCAAAGCCTCCTCTGTCTACCTCAGTGGCTCCTATGGGAATAAAGAGGAGACCTTGGACTAATGGAAATGCAGCAGAGTGTGGTACATGTGGCCGCTGGTTCTCAAGCCCCAGGAAGAGAGACAAGCACGAGCTGAGCCATCTGCTGGAGTTTGTTTGCCTCTTCTGCAGAGCCACTTTCCCCTCGAGAGAGAAGTTGGAAGATCACCAGAGGGCCCAGCATCCCAAGCCCGCCGAGGCTCCCTCTGTACCCCCTAAAGTAGCACTTACTGAACAAACTGAAGGAGCTGGGGTGAAATCTGTTCCAGAAATTGCAAAACACGATGAGGAAAAAACTGGGCAAGCAATAATGAGTAATTGTAGTCCAAGTCGGCTAAGCAGAAGAGCATTATCACGACACACCTGTCTACAGTGTCATAAGGTCTGCAAGACGTCTTCAGCACTAAACCGACACTTAAGGCGTCACGAGTTAAGCAGTTCCCCCGAGAGAGAGAAAGAGGATAAAGACTTAGAGCCAAAAACGCAAGATACAGTTATTAACACTGTTAGCAGGGACCTAGAAACCGAAAAAGAACAGGTTCCCAGTGCTCTCTCTGTTTCAGTAATCAGCTACTCATCCCAAGACCCACCCCGTACTGGTGACTGTTTGGCATTACAGCAGCATGATAACCATTTTGCCAAACAGACAAATGGACATAACATCTCAGCAACATGTGACAAAACCGAACTGCCAGAGTTCCAACATCCCGAGAGAGAGCGCAGCCCCCAAATTGCAGACCCCCCATTTGAAACCCCCATTAACCTTACGCCCAGTAAACCTGAGTTCACATCAGCCACACCCTCTACTCTCCAGAGTGTGCTCGTCATGAACGGGGCTGAATGTCTGGACTATCGCACACCCAGCAAAAAGAACTTAGACAGCCACATCCACAGAATACCCAGTCCTTTACCAACATCTGCCAACGCTTCTCAAAATGTGTCCGTAACGTCACAGACCAGAATAACCACTGCTGCTCCTCCTGTTTCCATGACAACAACTCCCAGCTCTGAGGGGGGATTCAAGAAACAGGATGGGGTCATTATGGACAGAGACAGACAGGGTGGGAGTGGTATATTTCGACACGCTGGTTATGAAGAAGGCCCGCTGGTCCATGATCTTCGTGTCCAGTCCCTATCCAGGTGTCCCTCTCCTGACGAAGCACAAGACCTCACCATGTCATCTATTCTGGCCAGAGAGAGGGAGATAGAGAGACAAAGAGAGATAGAGAGACTAAGAGAGATAGAGAGGCAAAGAGAGAAAGAGAGGGAGCTGGAGAGACAAAGGGAGCAAGAAATAGTAAAAGAAAGAGAAAAAGAGCGAGAGAGGGTCCAGCAAATGACTCGAATCGTTCACACTCCGGATGACCAGATCGCTTTGCTGGTGCCTAAAGAAGAGCCGTTAAGTCCTGTGCCATCCCCCCAGCATATCCCCACTCAAACCACTATGAATGGACCCACCTCACACAGGCACACTCCCAAATCCCCCTGCCGGTCCCCCTCAGCTATTGGACTCATAGCTCAAGCCAAGATCCACTCCAGTTCACAGGGACTGGACCGGCTCCCCCTGCCCAGTGGAGCAGGTGGTACTGGAGATCGTCCCTCCGCCCATGCTCTGCTTCTCCCCAGGGCCCCCCAGCCTCCTGAGCCAGACCACCAGGACACTGTTGCTTCCAGAGATTCCCAGCAGGGAGAGGCCACCCCGGTGGGTTACCCCGCCCAGGATTACCCCCTACCTCTCATCGTGCCGGACAGCTACCGGTCTGGCAAAAAGCAGGACGAAAACCTGCTCATGTCGTCCTATCCCACCGGAGCCCTTCCTTTCAGCCCACTGGGAAAGGTGATGGTCCCGAATGGTGGGGACCTGACAAAGCTGCCGTTCTACCCTGACCCCTACCAGCTGCTCTACGGACCCCAACTGCTGGCCTACCCCTATAACCTGGCAGCTCTTCCTGTGGCTCTGAACATGATGGCACCTGGGGGGGACAAGGTAGAGCCGCTGCCTTTCCTCCCTGCCATCTTCAACTACACTGCTGGGCCCTACATGGGTACAGCACCTCACCCGCTGGTGGCCAATCCCAGCCTCTACAGCAGCGGCAACAGCAGCGGCAAGAAGCAACGGGACAGCAGCAGCAGCAAACCTTAGGACACAGAAGCACTATAAGGAATATATTTCAAAGGGGACGGCCTGGCCTGTTTAGGATGGGAGTGGAAGTGGTGTACTAGCAGTACACTCGCACAGTACCCCTGCCTCTATTTTATCCAGTAGAGATCAGAGCTAGGCACTAAATCAGGAGTAGGTGTGAAGGGGGAGAAGGAGCAAAGAAGAGTGGATGGTATTATGTCATGCTCCTCTATCTTTACTCCTGCTTGCCTTTCCCCAAGGTCTCCTGTCTTTCTGTAGTGTGTCATAGTCCTAGAGCTTGATTAATCTTCCTCTCTCATTATATTATCTATAATATAAGAATACAAACTGCTAACAGGGTGTGTGTTGTGTGAAAAATTAGTTCAGTCTGCTTCCCTTTATAGTCGTCGCATAACGAGGATAAACGTTCTTCTGGGAAGGCTTGTGTGGGCAAGGATAAGCAATGAAATAGAAATCCTTACTCAACACAAGGTGGCGGAGAATTAAGCAACACAAACCTTTATGTGCACTTGTGCGAGCAAATGAGAACGCAGGTGTATCCTTCCGTCAAAACTGTCCATGAAAGTTACACACGAGCATGCACATGTGCGTGAGAAATTCATGCATGCGGAGGTGGGCTTATGCAGGTATTAGTGCATATGAGTGAAAGCGTGCGTGTGTGTGTGTGCGTGTGTGTTTGGCATATGTGCATGAATGGCTTTATCATTCCGCGTGATTCCGAGATGCGCACAAAATTCCTACTTTAGTTGGAATAGCTACTGTAGGTCAGTGTGTGCAGAAGTGCGATTAGAAGCGATTCCTCGTATCCAAATGTGTGAGGAGTGGATGTTTGTGGTGGGATGCGAGTTTATGACAATGACAGATCATCTGAGGTTCGTATGTTTCGACTAAACTGGCGACTGAAAAACTAAACTGGTAGCCAGATGACACTGTACGATCTGTATAGCATTCACCATAGTTTATACCTTATGTGCACAAAGTAGTAAAGTAGTGGTCACTTAAAGGGGACACTTGTAGCTGCTTTGGATATGTAGCTGGCCACTGGGTAAGAATTAAAAGGCTGGTAGACCATTGCACTTCCTTTTTTTTTTTTTCATCTCATTTCCTTCACGTTTAAAAAAAAAAAAAAAGAACTGAATATAAAACCTGTCAGCCTTCATCTTGTGAGTAGCTTTTTCCTCTTTGTTGGAGGAGGAAACGGTTCCATTTCCTAGGCCAGGAAGAAGAGACTAAGGAAGGAAAATAGAAGCATGGATTCAGGGTATTGAGTTATTTCTGGGTTGGAAAAGAAATATAGTATGGGCACAAAACTGTAGGACTCTTAATTCAGAACCCCCCGCAGAAAAGACCCCCCCCCCCCCCCCACTCCTTACTGAGGGGAGATTGGATACGGTCTGAACTATTTCCCTTCCTGCCCAGTGTCATTCACTAAGTGGTAGGACAAGGCTGAGCTCAGCAGCCAAAGTGGTGGCCGAAACTCCCCAGTTGCCCTCCTGGGGCTTTTTTTTGTTTGTTTGTTTGTTTGTTTCGTGTAATGTTCTTTCTATGTTTGTTCTGTTAATATATGTCATTGTTTATGTTGTTTAGCCCTCTTACCAGATGAAAGTGGCTTCAGTGAAAAGGGGAGTAAACTTAAAAATATGAATGTAAATTTAGTCATGAGGTTAATGAAGTACAGCTGCATTAATGGTAGAGTTGGTTTCAGTTCCTTTTTGTTTCTTTTTGACACAAATAACCTGTTAAAGAACCGTATAACGTCTGGTATGCATATATACAGTAGTCCTAGGAACATGTCAGTAAAACTTGGGTTCTCTATCCACAAAGCATGAGCAACACTTGCTTCCTAACCGTTTATATCTTCAGCAAATCTGGCATTGTGCGCAAAGCTTTCATTTCCTTTCATATTTTTCAGCTCTTTTAACCTTCCATTTTTCAGTTTTATGTTTTTTTTTATTCATAATACAAAAATAATTTGGGGAATAAGAAAAACAACCAATCAGAATCAGCTGCCACATTTACGTCTCACCGTCACTATGTACGAGCTGTTGAATTCTCCCTCCTCTTTAAGGCACACACATGCACCCCGCCTCCTCCGAACGAAGTCCATGTGAGCGTGCATGTGTGTGCAACGGTGTAAAAACAAAGCGTGACCAACTGCAAGGGCGCACAAGCATCCCCTTGGGTGTGGTTACAAGCCTTTTGCGTGCGTGTGTACATGAGAGAGCGACTGCGTGAATATGAAAACCAAAATAAATCTGCCTAAGCAGCATATCCCTCAACAGTATATGGTCCACCTGTTTTTGTTTTTGTTTTTTTTACTTTCATTTTTGTTTTTTGCCTTTCTGTGGGTTAGTTTCAATGTAAAAAGCCTTGCTGTCTCCAATACGATATCTCAAGCCATTCCTGTAGATGGACATGTTTGTGTTTTTTGGACCATTTCTTATGCCATCACAGTTATCATACAGACCAAAAGCATGCAAATTGACGTCTTGTAGTGACTGGACTGAAATCTGGTGGTAATATTCTACTATTTACTGTATGTTTTAGTTAAAATGAATGTGCCTCTGCTTTGATATTTAATAATTATCTATAGTACAAAGTGGATCTGCCAGATTTCAACTGTTAAGGTGCCTTGTTATGGCATAAGAAATTCGATTCGTACATTGAGTGAAACCTGACAATATGATTTTGGAGATAGATTTCATGGCTTTGCTATGAAGCTGTTCATAGATGTAGGGGTGTGGCTAAACTGTTTTGGTATTGTGTACATGTCTAGGGTAAAACTGTGCCATATAGAGCCCAGAAAATATGTTAATGTTATTTTTAAAAGATGTTTTAATGTTGCCTGATGACTTTGTCTTTAGATTTGATACAAAGGCTTGTAGCCACAGCTCCCCCCAAAGTCTGTAGCCTCCTTTTCTGACATTCTACTTGTTCTCTCTCTCTCTCTCTCTCTCTCTCTCTCTCTCTCTCTCTCTCTCTCTCTCTCTCTCTCCTCATATCTGTCTCCTCTTTGCTGCAATCAAACAAAATAAAGTATTAACCTGATGACCCAACAAAACAAGCCCTGGTCTGGTCTCAAGTCTGATAAACTAGTATCTTTATTAAACATGTCGAGTCTATTCTTAATATAAACCATGTGCTCAAAGTTGGCCTTGTTTCACATCTTTTAATCCAAATTCTTCAGTGAAACGTGCAATTAACGTTTTGTCAGCAGATGAAAGCAGATTGTTGAGGTTTTTCTGAGCTCTCGGCCCATGGCTGCTCTTTATTTTTTTTTCTTTCAATGAAGGCCTTCGATATTTCCTTGAGTTTGACCTGCAGCCTTTGCGTACGTTTTCAGCGTCTCCAGGTATATAAAATGTCCTCTGAATCGACAGATACATGAACCCGAGGCTGATTAATGTTTGACGAAGGTGTTTTCTAACAGTGTGGACTTTCCCACTACTGACACTCAGTGGCTTAAACAGGAAACAGTTCAATATGTAAAGAAAATCAATATGGACCGAAACTAATGTACTATTGGTAATTATTCATGTTTTAAAGCCTCCCTCTACAGATAACACATATTTTTCAGTTCTGATTGAAGGTTTGGAGGGAGGATATTTTAGAATAATGTGTGACACTTTTATACAAACAATCGAATATGTTATTATGTTTTAAAGTTTTAAGTGGTTTAATTTTGAAAAAATTTTTGAGGGAAAAAACACAAATCTTAAATTTTTTGTTAGAATCAGTATCACTTTGCGAGAAATACATAATAAATATGAGATGTGGAAAAAATGTGAGAAAATTAAAAGGAAAAAAATCTACATTAACTTAAAATACATGAGGGCATAGTATCAAATTCTGTACAATTATAGTGGGAGTTTTTTGTGCATTAATATTAAACATCACATTAATAGTCCACTTAACCTGTCTCTTACCTATTTATGTTTTCAGCTTGACTTCTCTTCTTAAATAATTATACAATACAACTATTTTAATTATGTCTAATTTGTTTGTAGAACAGGCAAAACTGATATCAAAACAACATAAACTGTTATTTTTTTAGAACAAAAATTCATGAAACCATCTGTTGAGTGATATCCATGACTCAGCTCAGTTGTTCTAAAAAAAAAAAAATCCTAATGTTTGCTCTAGAATTGATGAATCAATGCATCTTTTCTGCTTCATTTTTCTTAGAAACCGGTTTAATCAATGTCAACCAAAAACATGAAAGAAAAAAGCCCAATTTCTGGGAAATCACTTTTGAAATAACTTGTTCAACATGTTTTTCATTGGAAGAAGAATCTCTTTTTAAGAAAAGTTCTCTAACTTATTCCAGCTAAGATTTAATCAGTAAAAAAAATAAAATCAAAACAATAGTTTCACTGAAGTTCTCAGTTCAGTTTTTGCTGATTTTTGTTCAATTCTTCACAGACTAGATGTTTTTATATGTTTTTTGTCTATATTTAACCCTATTGGAGTCTTTGCTAATAGTATTTTATTTATTTTTAATAGTTATTTAAGAATATTTGTCTCATTTCTGCTGTGCAAGGACAAGTCTTGGAAAAACTTCTTTTTTTTTTTTTTTTTTTTGCAGTTGGAAGTAAGTGCAGGGACAACACAGAGGAGTCAAACTGAGACCAGGGGTGTCAAACATATGACCAAAACTGGACAAACATAGGCTCTAATCCAGCCTATGGTATGAATTTGTCAAATGCAAAAACTACAGGTATGACTCAAAAAATTAGAATATCATGTAAACATTGTTTTATTCAGATAATTCAACATAAAAGGGCAATAGTGAACACAGCAATATTAATGCCATAACCACAGAAGTTGATCTTTTAGAATATGATGCTCTGCCGTAGATTAAATAACAATACAACAACCGTATATAAAGTATTCAATATGAGCTCAATGCTAAATAGATAAAACAGTAAAATGCAAGATACATATAAAAGCAGTAGTAATATGAATGAATGAATGATTGAACAAATGAATGAATGAATGAATGAACCTTTATTTTCGATTGTTCACGTAAAAACAACAACAGAAAAACTGTACACTTAATAAGATTGAACTCATTTATAACCAAAAGAGTTGGGCAGAAGCAATGATCTTTTGACATCACATCTAAAACAACTCATCAAACTTACAAACTTACTTTTTTACTTATAATCCAAAACACTGGTAGGACCATTTACTGAATAGTGAATACTTTTATTTCAAGCACATTTTGCTAGTAACACTTGCATACTTCATCAGAATTTATATTTGTAGTATAACGGTACCAATGCTGATTTTTATATTTACAAGCACAAGATTTCATTGTTTTCTATGTTCGCTGGCCAAGTGTCTCCTTTTTAGCTTTTGATTCTACCATAGTTTTCATTAGGATAAACCTGTGTTTACTGTCTTATTAAGAATTTATTTCTACTTTTGGTCTAATTTGATGCATGCTACATCTTATTAGTGTAAGATGCAGTGTGATCTAAAATGTATTACTTTGTAGCTCAATATCTTTTCTTATGAACAACAGAATGATTGTACTTATTTAATGATCTTTGTGGGCAGGCCTTTGGTGCTGATGTTACTGGTAGGGAGCAGCTAACAACTGATGACAAAACAAGGCTGCCTTGTCTCAGGTGTAGATCAGTTTGATCATCAGGAACTGGGCTCTTTATTGATTTCTTTTAGCAGAGGACAGAGAAAGCCTATACATACACCTAATTAACATTGCTCATAGGAGCTCTATTTGACAGTGAAGGATGACTTTACCAATGCACTGGCTGTAAAGAGATATTTTAGCCATTAATACTCACCCTTGCTTGCTTTTGTGTGTTTTTCCACTCTTGTAATCATTCACAGGGTCACAATATCTTTGCAAACCTCTGCTCTAAAGAGTACAGCAACATGATGCAACTACTGAAGCAGGCCATTCTGTCCACAGACCTTACTTTGCACTTTGAGTAAGTAGGATTCGTGCATTTGGAGTTGAAGCAGATAGTAAAAATGTAAAAGTGAGACTGAAAATATTTCATACATTAATTACATGTTACATAGTTTTTTTTTTTATACTTTATTGTGTCAAAAATCATGATTAAAACATTTTACAATTTTCTCCTGATTCATCACACCTTTTTTTTTTTTCTTTCCACCCTGTGTGTGAGGTGACAAGAATGAAGAGATACCACAAAAAAAAAGTAATAATAATAAAATAGAATGTGGAAAGATAAAATACAATAAATATTAATTGTAATATACAATTACCAAAATCAAGTTATAAGTAACAGCTTCAGTATGTATACATTAATAATTATGTCCATTACTATCCCCATCCTTAGATGAGGCAAGTATACATAGTCCATCCTTTAGTTACTGTTTTAGATGCATATTCACAATGTTTAGTGCCTATCTTTTTCTGTCTTAACAATATACGATTTCTAAAAAAGAAAATTAATAAATAAACTAACCACGAGCTTCAGTCTGTCCAAGATGCTCTGCTCCTGTGCTGATGGAGCAGTAGCCTGATCCTTACAGTGACTGTAAGATGCAATGAGACACTTAAGGGCAGCGGTGATGATAGACTTCCTCCAGGTCTCTAGTTTTTCTGGACAATCTGCAAGTTTCTCAGTGATAACATCAACTAGTTGCCATCTGGAAGAAAAAAATAACACTTAATAATTTGCCACGCTAATAATCTACATGAAAGAAAAGTGTCAGAGTTGGCGGCTATCATTACCTTTCGAACATGTCCACTTTTTGAAGAGCATTGGGCAGAGCTGAGATCAGATCGTTGATATTGTCGACATCTGCAGAGAGCTTGATCAGACGACAAAGTGTTTCAGCGTTCTGGACACCGGAGTTTTCTTCCAGCTTTTCCACCACAGAGCGAGATAACCTCTCCAGCAGGGCTTCCTTTAAGGCTTTTAAAACTTCATTTTGCACTACAAATATAGAAACAGAATATCTTTAATATACAAGTGGAAAGTACCATTTCTGCAGCTGACCGGGACTGTATGGTTTAAAGGGGCCGTATTTTGCTAAATCCATTTTTATTAGTCGTTGGTTCATTTATTTGTGTATTTGGACCCTAATACTTCATATATTAGGGTCCAGGTGCTGCAAAGCTTATCTTTATATTAATTTAGGCAAAAATCCAATGGATTTCTACAACCGGTTTTAATTACTGCTTAATTTCTTGCGTCT
>JAPTYR010000011.1:19367663-19379712 GCA_029814505.1 Siphamia roseigaster
AGAAACAAAACAAAAAAACAACAAACTACAAGCCCTGGCTCAGGCAGAGATCCTGACAGAGGTGTCTGCAATGGAGTAACTGCGAGAGTTTGCCGCAAGAGCATACGGAGGCCTCTATTGCGCAAGGACGTGTCAATGCACTTGATGTGCAGCACAGCATGCGCTGCGCACACTTGCGTACCAGTTATGTGCATCCCTGCCAATATGTCCCATCTTTGTCTTGTTCCATGATCTCCATGTCCAAGCCTGTACCTCTCAGAACACCTTTGTTTTATTCCTTTACATTTATGATTTCCCCCTACCTCTTTACTTCCCATTCCACATCAGGATGGAGTCACTATCGGCCTGGAAGTGCTCCTCCCCAAAGAAGCCAAGCTGCACTCAGAGACCAGCCCTCCACTCCAGTACGATGTCTTTCTCTACAAGGTTGCCAACAATGGAGACTCCATTTCTCCTAAACATGCGCCAAGCTCTGTTCACACCTCCAACTCTTACTCCACTTCATACCCTACACCTAAATCACCCAAAACCCCTAAGACACCAAAAACTCCTAAGTCACCTAAGGTACCTAAGTCACCTAAGGTACCTAAGTCACCTAAGGTACCTAAGTCACCCAAGCACATCAAAGACCACTCACACAGTAACCGTGAGCCCTTCTCCGGGAGGCACTCCTCACCCGGTCGTCAGTCTTCACCCGGTCGCCACCCATCACCCAGTCGTTACTCTGCACCTGGATGCTATCCAACCCCCGCCTGTCCTCCACCATCCCACCACTCTCCCTCCCAGTATAAATACATGTCCTCTTCCTCCACCCCGCCTCAGCTACGCAGGCCCAGAGGTCGGTCGCAGGCTCCTGGCTCGGAGTCCTCCAGCGAGTACCAGGGCGGATACATTTATCCATCTCCTTCCTCCCCTCACCTTACCCAGCTCCCCCCATCACCCTCTAGGGTCAAGTGCAGTCCGGTCAGTACCCGGTCCCTACCACCCCTCTCCTGACCAGGCCTCCATCAGCATCCAAGAACGTACCAGTCATCAACTTAATCTATCCAGCAACGTCGTCCATCATGGCTCTAACTTTTAAAATAGCTTTTTTTTTTTTCTTTTTTAGATCATCAGTCTGCATCCATCCATTCATTCATTCATTCATCATTCATGCCTTTACCCCAACCTCCACATATTTTTACCCAGAGGACGAACACAGCACCTGGTCTACGGAGCCAGAAATATATAACTGGGACATCTCTGCACAAAACCACATTCACTCAGACATGGATGCACCAGTAAACACTGCGTAATTCTAAAACTTTTACACCTTTGTGTGAATAATAATCTGTCAAAGCTCAGGTTTTACTGCTCAGATAAGCACACACGAACTCACTCTCATAGAATGGTGCCAACATCAGCCAAGAAATGATCAAAAAGGTTTTATAGAGATTTTTACTATAGTAGTTCATAGTACAGTTATCAATGGTTTATATGTCTTTTGCTATTCAGTGTATATGATTGTTTTTTTTTTGTTTTCACAGGCTTTTTGGTATGTTTTTCATGTTTCTAATCCTCAATAAACTGGTATTATAACAAACTGTGCAGTATTGTGTTTTAAAACGGAGCACACGTTAGAAGATGAAGCTTTTAAAAGAGAGTAAGACCAGATATCTGGAGACGGGAATGATGGAGAAAGTATGTCTTCATAAAGGCATTGGTGTTGATGTATCTGTGTCTTGTGAAAGAAATATCATGAACTCTGCTGCCCCCTTGTTGACAGGGAAAGGCTCTAGTAACATGAGAAAAGCTGTTGAATACTTTAAGAGGACGAGAGAGTAGTAAAACATGTATACACTGGAACTGAACATACATTTCTATATAGGTCAATATAGGGGAGACCAACTACATTTCATTTGTTCTGCTTCAGCACCTGTAACCTGCTTATTTTTGTGCTATATCTCTGAAACTGTAATGCAACCCAACCCAAATGTATCTACAGCAGATGGCACCGATTCAAACTACTGCAAGAATACCACAGGTTTTGTGAGTTAATGTCAAATACATGGTGTTCTGCAAGTTGTAACAGTGAGATAAAAGAAAGAAACAAAATGATATCCCTCAAAAACAGGCTTTTTGTATATAATCAGAACCAAAACAATCTGAAAATAGTGAAGTGAGTGATGTGACTTTATAAAACAAACATGTTTTCTTCGATTAATTGGATCATAGTCATCTCTTCATTACCACAGTGCTTTACGTACAGTGGTATGTTGTAAAGCATTTGAGCATTAATTATTCAGTCCTGCAATGCACGGAAAACAAGAGAATTGTTGGACCAACATAAATGAACTGCTTCAGTTGGTAACAAGCAATGGAACTGAGTTTATTTAACTTAATTTTAATAAATTATATTAACTCTACTGAGTCACATCAGATGTACATAGATATTTTTGGCGTTTTTTTTTAAATGAAAAGTCCACATTAGTCCAACTCAATTGTAAAGAAAGTCAACTTAAATTATCTAGTTTATCCAACTTAAGTGTTTGCCTCATTTAACAGTAAATTCTACACATTTACAACCTAAAAGTATGGCTTCAAAGAATATAATTTTTGTTGTAACAGCAATGCATAACGATAGTTTGTAAATTATTAAGAATACTGTCTTCATCACTACAAACACTTAAACTGAGTAAAATTAAGTATCACAGACACTAAACTGGAGCGGCACGGTGGTGCAGTGGTTAGCACTCGTGACTCAACCCAAGAAGGTCGTGGGTTCGATCCCAGCACCAGTCAGTGGTGTTGGAATTGAATTCAAAACATGTAAAGCCTTTACATGTTCTCCCCGTGTCTGCGTGGGTTCTCTCTGGGTACTCTGGCTTCCTCCCACCATCCAAAGACATGCACTGATAGGTTAACTGGTTAATCTAAATTGCCCATAGTAGTGAATGTGAGAGTGATTGTTTGTCTATATATGTCAGCCCTGCGATGAACTGGTGAACCCCGCCTTTGCCCTTCAGTGGCTGGGATAGGCTCCAGACGACCCCCATGACCCTAGTGAGGATAAAGTGGGTTCAGATAATGAATGAATGTGTAGATATATACATACATATATATATATAAAGTGAAGCCAAAAAATTGTTTCTGCTTGTTATTAACAATGTAATATCTAGTTATTGACATTAAAAGAGGATTTATCTCAATAAAGAACATGTTCAAAATACAGCACGAACTAAGCGCTATTTTCTCTGTACTTTAATTGTAACAGTTTCAAGTTGTTCTGTTAATTATTCCAGGCAAAGCAATTAAAAAACTCTGTGGACCTCCATTTGCACATGTACAGTGGTGGCCAAAATTATTATTATTAACACGAGAGGTTTAGTGTGTGTGTGTGTGTGTGTGTGTGTGTGTGTTTTAATTGTCCTTTGACCCTTAAAACAAATGTAATATCTACAAAGTTATCATTTTGCTTCATAAACCACCAAATAAGGATATTTAGTTCATTTTCCTACAAAAATCAGCCTATCCTGCTGATTAAAGAAACAATAAAGGTAAAAGTGCATAAAAACCCACTTCATCAGACCAACTATCTGCATGTTTCATCAACATAATGAAATGAAATTATGTTTTGAGGCAAAATGGGCTTATATTTCCATATTTGTCAGGTGCTTTAATAATCATACCCACCACTGTTTGGGCAAAGCTACGTAAAAGGGAAGCAACAAATAAAGAAAGAAATGCAGACTAATGTGAGAGTCTGCAGAGGAAATACATCTGAAGGGCATTTTAATATCATTACATTCCTTATTAACTTGAATTTTCTATCACATCTGGACTATTTCTGATTCGGTCGTTCGATTTTTCCCTCCTCGTTTCTTCATATATTCTTGTCTCCTGATGAATTTTCAGAAGGTCACCCTCACCTTCGGAGCTGATAAACTCGTTACGTCAGAGTCTTTCAGTCGACTGATGCTGAGCTTCCAGACAGATGCTCTGACGGTGCTTCAGGACGGATCGGAGGTTGCTCGAATCCCTGTCAGTCCGAACGACAGCCCTGGTTACTGGTCCATGTGGAGTGAGGGAACCCTGGCCATCGGAGGGTTGCTAGGTGACCAAAGACAAAAACAAAACACCAGCATCTGAATGAAACCCCACTGACCGGACAAAGGCCTCATGTCATCTCCTCTTCCTCTTGTTTGTAGGTGAGGATGACGTCGGATCCCAGTTCTTGTCCGGCTGTCTCGAGAAGATCCAGATCCAGGGAAAGGACTTGGACATGGATTCATCCACCAAACACACGTTGATGTCGTCTCACAGCTGCCCAGTGTAGCAGACGATTGTATAGATTTGGACTGTCTGCTGTGGAAACATTATTTTGCTTCTGGATTAAAAATAACACAGATAATATAATGTTTATAAAGTGCAATAATCATTTTAATAACAATCTAATGACCAATAAAGTTTATCATTAGGTACTAATCTTCTGCCTGTTATCTTTCTACAGAACAAGCTGTTAAACTAAGAAACATCACTAAATATTTGACCTTATGTGCTTATGTTGTGAGTTTGATTCTAGTGTTACCGGAAAACGAAAGGCGGGGGGACGTTTGAGGCGACTGTGATGAGGAAACAGAGTGAACAACATGGATTTTGCCCCATCTAGTGGATAGTTTAAAGATTAGGCTGAACACGTACAGTATTCTGAATGAAAAGACTGATTATTTATTAAAGTACAGAATATAGACTGATTCATTTAATATTTTAAGGTAGAGTCCATAATGACATAAAGGCACCGTTTTAATATTTTAAATATTTAAATGCTTTCTGAGTAGGCCTAATGAAGTCTAATATTTAGGATTGAGCTTTTTACTCCGCCCCCACAAGGGGAGGAAAGGGGCGTTGTTTTTGGTTTGGTTTATTTTTTTTGTTGCTCTCTATAGGGCAAACATACTGGTCAGTCAGTTAGTCTGTCTGTCTGTCTGTATGCGCTCAAATGGTCACATTTCAAATATTGTTGATATCAAACCATGACCAAATGATTTACCGTGGTCTCTTGCTGACTTGATTAGTTTTTGGAAGTAACAGGCCAAGGTCCAGCTGAGATATAGGCCAAAGTTGGAGCCAAGCACCTAATGTGAAAATACAGAAAACAGCTTCTATCTCCAAAACTAAGATGGATATCCACTAACTTTGTATTATCGGCATATAGGAAGTGAAGTATGACCTTTCATTTTGTACCGATTTTGTTGACCTTGGATGACCTAGATAAGTCAAACAGCAGATCATGATTTTCAAGAAGCTCAAATTTTGTCCATAAACCTTGCAGTTTTTGCAGGTAGAGAAAAACAACTAGTACCACATTATAAAGGATGGAAAAGAAGGAGTTGATGTTTCTGTTTTTTTTCCCCTTATTATTTCCAGTATCACAGCTATGGCAGGAAAATTAGCTATTTCCTGGAATTTTTCGCTATTTCCATTCACTTATAACTTCAGAACAGTTTAATATAGAATAATTTGACGTATACGCAATAATCAGCTTGGAAAACTAGGAAATAGTGTTCTTTTAGTTTCCCTCTATCACTTCCAGTTTCTGAGTTAAAAAGGTTGAAATTTTGTGTCATCTGAGTGTAATTTCATAAAATAGTTTATAGCTGTGAAGTGATGGCAGATAGCCACATAGTACTATTGTCTAATCACAAATCTTTGATGACCTTGAAAAGTCAAAGTCATGGTCATGGTTTTCAAAACATTCAATTTTTGACTGTTACACCTTTAACTTTGCAGATTAAAAAAAAAAAGATTGGTTGAATTCATACCAAATCGGGTTAAAAAAATATGAATAATCTTTTTCCCCATTTGTTTATAATGGCCTAAATTTGTCCATGCTGTCTATGACTATGCTGACATCAGCACACACATAGACTTGATGGCATCAGCTGGATCAACGCCAAAATAAACTACAATCTGTGCAAGAAACAGGATTTGCTGTGCCTGGAACCAGGTTTTTTTGTGTTTGTTTGTTTGTTTGTTTAAGTTTATTGTTCAAATTCAGGAATAAAATTATTTCTTTTTTATTTTATTTTATGTTTTCATATAGTGTATAGTTCATGGTGTATATCCTACTACTATCCTTCTACTCATAAATTAAGAATAAAAACAAAGTATTTTGGTTTTAACAGGCTCAAACTTAATGGGAGGGTTTTAGCCTCTGCATATAACGTTGGATTAGCTGCAATAGAGCTTCAATATGTACATTAATTTAATTTTATAATCCTATATTGTCTTTAAAAAGTAGGCTTGAGTCCCAAGCTTTGTTTAAATTCATGCAATTTCACAAAGGGACTCATTCATTCATTCATTCATCCATTTTATCCTCACTAGGCCACGGGGGTCGTTGGAGCCTATCCTAGCTACATACGAGCAAAGGCAGGATATACCCTGGACATGTCACCAGTTCATATGCATAAATGGAAAGAACTTGAGCAATGAAGATAAAGTAAATTATAAATTACAGTATACAATTTTTTTAATATAATTTAGGGAATATAAGATTAATTTAAAAATTGTCACAATTTCGTACATTTTCCCCACTGGTGTCTGTACAGTCTTGAAATAATTATTGCTTCTTTGTTAGTGAAAAGTCAATATTTGGCTTTCATGTAAAATGTGAGACAAAAGTCAAGCAAAAGACACACAAGATGTTTGCTTTATGAATCTGACAAAAAACAAATCCACAAACCTGTATTTTAATTACAACAAAAATCAAAAAACACCTGATGTGGAAAAGAAATTTAAAAACAAAATATTCCAAGAACAAGTAGCCTAATAATAATTCAAAACATTTAACCAATAACAAAAAATAAAACTTTTTCAGTTAGTGTATGTTTATAATAATATACACAGTGTATACAGTATATGCATACAGTTAATATTTATAAATGTATGTATACATACAGAACAATCTTGTGCACTTTGTGTCTGTCTTCTGCACTTTTTCATCTGTATTTTTCTGTTGTAAGCATTGCACAGTGGGATCGGTTAAGTTATATCTTTATATTTCTTATATTATTGAGTTATTTGTATATAATATATGATATGTGCACTTATATTTAAGATAATGTTGATCAATTTTTCTAGTTTATTTTAATTTATCATATGTAATATAATATAACATAACACAATACAATACAATATAATATAATATAATAAATATACAAATATAATATACAAATAATTGGAGCATCCATTAACATTTAAAAATGTCTACTATTGAAACAAGAGAGACATTAGCTCTTGAAAAATATGTATTTATTAACGCCTGTTTTTACTTTTTTGTCTCTCTAAATATTTCAGTTTTTTTATTTATTTTTTAATTCATTATTGTGTCTGAAGGTGTGGTACCCTTGTATCGATGCAGAATCTGCCGGGTTCCATAACGTCACTGTCGCAAAGCTCGACTGTCGTGAACCTGGCCGCCCACTGAAGATGGCGGCGGAGCTGCATCCGCGGAGCGGAAAGCTGATCGGCCTGTCCAACTCGAACCGAACCGCCCGGCGCAACCAGCCAGTCCAGGAGTTCAACCATGGCCTGGTGCTTAGCAAGGAGCCGCTGAGGGACCGGGATGTCTTCACTGTCCGCATCGACAAGAAGGTAAACAACGGCAGCCGGGCCCGTCGCTCGGAGCGGGATGAGGGCAGCGGGAATGCGGGTGCAGCGGTGGTGGGCCGGGCAGGGGGTCTCCGCTCCGTCCGCAGTCAGGGGCTTCTAGCTCCCGTACTGCTCGGGTGGGTTGACAGCGGATACGGTGTCTGCTGGGCCGGGGAGGTGTGAGAGCGCTGTCAGATGTATAATGTCACCGTGAGCACGAGGGTTTGGTGGGCAGTGTTGGGTGCAGAAACCGTAAATTGGACACTTAGCTCAACCTGCCCCGGTGCCTCCGTTAGCCGCTAATCAGCCGCTACCGGGGCTAACCACCCGGGCTAGCAGTTCTGGAAGGTGCTGTGTGGGTCTCTGTCGTGTGTTGACCAGGACTGTGTGTTTTTCTAGTGTGACAGGAGCTCCGTGAGGCGGTTGGAAGTGTCACAGTGAGTCTTTTGTGTTTCCTTTCCGTTGATGTGTTAATAACACTGCAGTGGCCACACATCAGACAAACAGCAGCCACTCAACTGGGACACACCAACATGCATGGAAACATATCTGTTTGTCTTTTTAAAATATCATCACATATCAGACCTAAAAACAGTCCTAATAGTTTTTGTAATGTGCTAGAAGTTCAACCAGTGACTTATCTCTCCCTGTTATCTGTAAACAAGTGGCTTTTATTGCAATGTGGACTCACTCCACTAATAATCAAGTGTTGTAGAAGAAACATGCTTTGTCCTTAGATGTTTTCAGTTCATGTCCTCAACTAATGCTACTTAACTGTTTGAATGTATTTATTTCTACTATTTCGTATCGTAAATATAACCAAATAACTGCCTAGAATGTGCAGTTCTTGCCTCATGTAAACAAACAAGTCCATGAGTGACTGTTGTTTTTCTGTGCTGAATGACTACACCTCTTCCATATCATACAGATGCATATGCACAGTGTGATCAGAATCAGACATCCTGTTGACATGTTTTCTCTGCAGTCTGTCACTGCTTTTGGCTCCTGTACTGGTGCCAGTTCCATCACACACCCTCTAAAGGGCCACATGTCCAGTCACGATAGACACCTGGAATATTAAGAGACTGGAAATGCATGTGTGTACCAGGAAAGCTGGTTTAATAGCACTGTGTTGCTGTATGTTGAAAGCAATTATGCTTATGGGTCTCTCATAAACAGCCTCATCCTCTGTCATGACATGCATTGTCTGTCTGAAAATCAATACCATTCCATCACAGAGTGCCCAGTTTGGCATGGTTGCCCATCCTGTGTCCTCACATCCACTGAGCTGCAAAGGAGAACTGGAAATGAAGCCAGTTTATGCAGAGAACTTCCTGAGCTTAAAGGCTATATGTAGGAAATTAATCGTTTGCAGCGACTTTCCAGTTTCAAAGATGATCTGATGCAGGGTTGTGCGGTATGAGGATGATGATGGTATGTTCCATGGTTTATTTTGTCATATTGCAAATTTTTCTTTGCTACAACACTTTTGGCAGATGTGACTCATTGTAATTTATTTAATTTATCTTGTATAGTAGCTCATCAGGCTTGTGTTTGTTACCAAAACTGCAGTTAACAGTTTGCATTGCTGGTTAATCTGTTGACTAGTTTTTTTCTCGCAGGTAAAATGACGGAAAATTAAGGAAATAAAAGAAGTGTCAAATGTTTCATTTGGTCACGCCCCCCAAAGATATTCCTGGCACATAAGAGGAAAGAGATCAGAAAATATTCAAATGTAAATTCAGCATGTTATATGTCATCAGCAACTATTGACAATAAGGGGAAGTCTTGAACTCGAACACACCCCTGGCAAAAAACAACAACAAAAAACCCAAACAAATAATGTTTCATCACCATCTGAAGAGCATGACCACCAATTTCTTATGACTGTTTCAAAGTTGACTAGATTTTCATTCTTTTTGTAGATGCACAGTAAATCACTTAGATGCTGCTTAATCGATATTATCAGCCCTGAAGAAAAAAACAAAACAAAAAACAATGGTTGAGTTTTAACTGTTCAAGTTTTCTAAACATCCTTCTTCTTGCAATGGCATCAAAATAAGTATTAATATTAATCACTATTTATTCTTTCAATTAACTTTCATTCATTGTCAGACTAGTCAATGACAGAAAAAAATGAAAACGGGAAAGAACAAGAATTATACATAAAAAAAACAGTCAAAGCATAAGAGTAATAGAGGGAATTCACTAAAAACAATAGAATTAATGATAATAATAATAATAATAATAATACACTATCATTGATAATGTAATCGGGTCGTCACCAAGGTCAAAGCCTATTCCATGTTTCTTTGTTGTCTGTTGTTTTATCAACACAAAATATATCACAATCTTCTTCTTCTACTGTCTCTATAACTGGAGTTCAGAAGCTGCATAGACGACAACAAAAATTCAGTGTTTAACCATTTAACAGGAATTAAATCAACCAAACATTGTGCCTTAATGGATTTAAAACTGACTAAAAATACCTTCATACATAAATATTACTCACACTCATACTTCTAACATCATTATTTTAAAATTAGAACACATTTACTTTGCTGTTATTTTTTATTTACTGTTTTGTGTGAATTCCTATTTTATTAATGTATTTTTAAGTTATAGGGCTGTATGATTGTGGAAAAATTGACACAGCAATAAATTTTCTTTTTTACAATTGTTTTTCATTCGGATATTAAAAAACTACAGCATGTTTCACCAAACTACAAGAAAGAAATTAATCTTTTTAAAATAATTAGGATCATGAGGTGCATTAGCATTAGTGACCCTGCATTGAAAATTTAAAATAACATTAGTAGCATATTAAAAATGATTTTACTGTAGAGATTTTGGTCATACCAAAGGATATTACTGACTTTTATCTGTTTGATATTATCTGCCCAAGTTATGCTTATTCTGTTTACAGTTAAAATATAGTTATTACATTTATTCAGCTGTTTTAATGGTACCTGCAATGAGGTGCTTGAGAAATGACACCGTTTTATCTGCCTGTTTACATAAACCTTCCAGTACAATTTCTGATTTAAAAAAAAAAAAAAGAGGTGAAATAGAGCAGGTGAGATTTTTAATTTAGTTGCTTTATCATGGAAATGTGTAACAAAAATACAAAATTCTCTGCAAATAAGATGAGGTCTGCAGGATTTAGTGTAAAGGTTCCATGCTGAAAATCCATAACATAGAGATTTTAATTTTGCATCTTTTATACATTACTGGTTCCTGGTTTCTGCATGCATAGAGTGACATGTTGGGATGGTAGTTAGATTACCTGTGCAGCTCTAGGTATTATCAGGATATGAACTGATTACCACCACAGTAAGAGTGTATGTCGATCCTTAAAACATCATTAACTATCCTTAAAATTGATCATTCATCCTTACATCTAATACTCGAAGGTCTTAAAATTCCCACAGACACGATAAATTACATTTCCATATTTGTAAATCTTTGTACCGAGTCGGCCACATATGTAATTAGTGTCGATAATTTTCTCGAAAAAGGAATAAGTGGAGCCTCCAACAGTCATGTATTTTAGTGTAATTTGGTATATTTCAGTGTATTTTAGCACATTTTTTGTATATATTTATTGTATTTTGGTATACTTTGGTGCACTTTTGTGGTTTTTAGAGTAATTAAACTATTTATGATAGTCTCTTTTGCAGTATGTGTGGATTAAATGATTGCATCTTTATCTGGTCTGATGGTTCTGTGTTGTTAATTGGCAGCTTCACTTGTGCAGCTCTAAGACAAATTTCCCGAAGAGGGGCAATAAACCATATCATATTGTATTGAAACTTGCAGAAGTGTATTTTTTTTATGGATGATGGTACCTCCAACAGTCATTCATGGGTGGAGGGGAGCAGATATGAGCTTTAGTAGCTTGGACGTCAGTAACAGAAACATTAGTCATGGACAAATGGAAATGGAACGGTAGCTGGATTGAAACAGGGTTAAGACTGGTTCAACACAATAAGTGTGAGGCCTGTGGGACTGTTATTCATGTGAATGGATTATGGAAGGATTGAAATTTGATCAAAAACGATGAGGAAATTACTTAAAAATTGAGAAATTTTGCTTTGTGAAACCTGTACATACTCTGTTTGTGTATTTTTGTGCATTTTATTGTATCTTTTGTCTATTTTAACACATTTTAGTATATTGTAGCATATTTAAGTGCATTTTCTTTTTTTTTTTTTTGTATTCCAGTTTGGGCTGCTCACTTAGGGGAAAAATCAGAATGCCGGTTATTTTGGTCAATATTGAAATCACGATTATTTACACAATTATGTCTTTGAATTTGGAACAGCATTTTTTGAGCATGTTTGTAACAGCATTTATTGAACATATTTAAAAAAAAACAACAAAAAACTCTGGTCAAAAAATATCATGTAATGTAGTA
>JAPTYR010000011.1:19436318-19446742 GCA_029814505.1 Siphamia roseigaster
CCAAAATCGAATCACTTCCAGATCTCCCCATTTCTGACCTTCCCTGAAAATTTCATCAAAATCCGTCCATAAGTTTTCGAGTTAAGTTTTCCAACCAACAAACCAACAAACACCGGCAAAAACATAACCTCCTTGGTGGAGGTAAAAATATGATTGCTTCTTATGTGGATAACAATCATGCTAAATGGGATCAACACCTTTCAGAGTTCAGATTTGCAATTAATTCAGCAGTTCAGGAAACTATGGGGCTCACACCTGCTGAACTACATATCGGCCAGAAGCTTAATAGTCCGCTGGACAAAGTGCTGAAAGGAAAGATTTATCCCTCTGATGCACCTGCCTATGATGTCATCAGCCAGCTGGCCAACTTTAAATTAAATCTGGAAGAAAACATAAGAAAATCAAAACAACGGCAAATGAGGTATTACAACAAAAGTCACCGAACTGTTGGTTTTGAACCTAAACAAAGAGTATGGGTAAGAAAGTTTCCACAGTCACATGCTCAGAGAAAGTTTACTGCAAAACTGGCAAGAAAATGGAAAGGCCCCTACAGAATAGTTGAAAAGCTCGGGCCCCTCATCTACCATGTCGTTCTAGAGGATACGGGTGAGGATGTACGGACTGTACATGTCTGCAATCTAAAGCCTTTCTATCCCAGTGCAGAGGACTTGGAACTACTGGAACAAAACCACCTAATGGTCATCTTCCGGAGAAGTTCGGAGGAGGAGGATTTCATTGGATTTGTGGATTGAAATGGAAAGGAACTGACCACTGGACGTGGTCTTGTCGAAGGGAGGAGTGTAGCAGGAAGCAGGTAATGAGGAAATGACATCACTGGTAAGGTTGAGGAGGGGAGGTTAGAAATGAGCCACACCTGAGAACTGTGTGGAGGGAAATTCAAACAAAGGAGAGACTGGAAGGAGGTCAGATCACCAAGAAGAGTGAGAATAAAAAGGAAAAGAATTAGTACTGAATGTAACCTTAAATGAAGAAACTGGAAATGTACTGGTGTGGACCCAGAACTCTTTGAGAAAGACATTGAATCCCTGGAGCAAGTGAACCTGTTCCTGTTGGGACTCTGCAGCTGCTCTCTCTCTGGGTTGGATGACACCTACATCTACTGGCAGTTAAGTTCCCCTTTTCCCAGACTCTCCTGGCTTTTCTCCATATCTGACCTGAAGATATTCCTCCTCCTAAACCACACACCAAAACCCTAACTTCCCCCAGACCGGAACTGGACCATTCCTGTTCCCACACATCCACTCTCTACCAGATGAACTGAACACACACCCTCAAACTGATGAACTGAACTGAACTGAACATACATCCTTAAACTGATCTCCATACACTCCATCATTCCCAGAAAGAACTGAATAACCCCTAACCCCCATACACACTGACCCTCACATACCCTTCTACACTCTGTCATCCCCTTCGCCCTTGTTCTACATGTGTTCAAAGAACTTTGATTTAATGGGTTTGACTAAGTTTAATTTAATGACTGGTTAATTTACTGTTTCTGGATTTAATGCTTGTTTGAGTTGATGAATACTGTGAAATGTTCTGATAATTATGTTTAATTTCAAGTAAAGTAAGAAACTGTAATATTGTGTTGTGTGATTGCATGCCTTTTGTAGCAAGGAAATGAGCATCTGGTTGTTTTTCCTCTATATTAATTAATTTAAAAAATTTGAACAGGTCAAAGTTAACTTTAACCCTTTTCCTGTCTGACACCCAACATTTATTGTATTGGAGAGACTTCTACGCTATAATGGAGATGCAGAAAGTCGACAAGATTTAAGTCAACACAGGGTGATGTGACGCAGCAGGAAAAAAGTTAGTTTTCTTAGGATTTTACATATTAAATGAAATGAAAAGCTTCAGTTTTGCTTCACTGGTTCAATAAGCCACTTGATCACTTATTTTACTTTCACAAAAAGACAGAGGTCTCTAGTCAGTCTTTCCTATTAATAATCCAGACTGTGGTAGACCACTATAGTCAATTTTGATCCACTGTGGTCCTATTTAATCATGCTGATTACAATGTAAATTCGTTTTGAGACCAACTTGAATAACATACATTACAATGTGCACTGATGAACGTGAAACTAACCACACAAACTAGATTTTACACAACTCGCATGTAAATGCATGTACAGAAAATGCAAAATCAAACCACACCCAGAACCAGCACCCTGTGAAACTACCAGAACAGAACCAGACCCCAAGAAACCTCAAAGGAACCAGATCTCTGTTTTAGAACAAAGTATTCTGTCACAAAAAAGTGAAAAATCTACAAAACCTAAAATGTCTGAAGGAAAAATAAGTAGAATTAGCATTACAACTTATAGATCAGTGGATCTACAAATACACATTTAATAACATCATATTATTAAAACTTTGGCATTCAGAACTAAAAGAATTTTGACACCCTTGATTATTAATGTTTTCAGTGTCATTTTTGCACTTCATAAATTCATTCCACAGGCTGGACTGGAAACTGCGGTGGGCTGGTTTTGGCCTATGGCTGCATGATTGACACCCCTAATCTGCAATGTCCTTGCTATGTTTGAGAATTGGGTTATATGATGTCTTATACTCTGCAGATGGAAAGAGCGGTTTATGTTTTAATAGTGTTAAATGTATGAGTAACTGATCGAGGAAGATTTGTTTCGGCTAAGGATAGGAATCAAGCGACTCACTTCCTTAAAATCGTTCGTCTGTGACAGTACTTAATGATTCTACAATGTCATCATGTCAAGTGTCATCACATCTCATATTTTGGTTGAAAAGCCTGTAAAGTATGGTTGCAGGTGGAAACACCCCCAACTTGAGCAAACATTTAACCAGAACATCCCATTAATTTGCACTAGTGGAACATCTCTGATTGGCTGCTTAGCAAAGGGGGTGGAGACTCTGGAGGTGGAGCCTACAGCAAGGCGTCCTCTGTCTCAACTGCTAACATTAATCGATAAGGACCCAAACAGTCATTGATGACCAAAACCATCTACTGATGTAAAATATTTAATACATGTTAATCATTAATCCTATCAATCTAAGTAATTGCTATAAAGTACAGTTTGTCTTTTCATGGTCATCAGATATGACCCATTTGGATGTTCAGAGGCTCCTTAGTGAATGTGCAAAACACAGTCATCTTCTACAACATGGATTCACCAGTAAAACCCATAGTTTGATCAATGCTTGTGGATGGAAACAGTTGTTTTACGCTCAATTATTGATATATTTCTTGAAAATGTCGCTTTTTCTCTGTTTCTATATTAATAACCTTTGGCTTTACTCTGAGTTTTTTTGAACATCAACACGACTAGTAGACTAAATAAAAAAAAAACCTAATTTACACTAAAAAACTATTCATACAGATATTGATATTGTAATAAATGGTGATAAATCACTCAAGATAGGTTAAATAGTGAGAAATACTTTTGCGAATGGCCACTAAATTAGTGTTGGGTCAGATGGGTTAAGCTCCATCAATACTGTTAACGTTAGCATCATTTCACTGTGCCACCTATTTTACTATTTATGAATAAACTCAATGTCCTAGAATAACATTTAGACAATGACCAGGCGGAGTGGCAGGTAGATGTGACACTCACACTTCCCTCTCTAACCCTTTGAGGTTTGTTGGAGTCCCATGAAAAAAGGTTTAAGAGTGACTGCAAACAAAACCATTTGTACTACATTTATGCCGTATTCCAATGATGGAACTGGAATGACTAAATTGTTATTAATGCCCATCCCTAGTTCCAGCTGTGAATCAGTTGCAGTTTTGTGGCAGAACACGGGTCTGTTGTTCCTCTCAATGCCATGATTTATCAAAGTTCAGGTTTTTTGTCAGCATCGTCGCGCTGGGGTTCTATTTATTTAAAGCCTGTACCGGACTCGTCCTCACCTTGGCGTAGACCTGTGTAAGCGCCGGGCCCAGCTTGTCAGGTTCCCCTCTGAGGATGATTGTTTCTGAGCCCGAGTCCAGAGGAGGCATCTCCACCGACACCCCTGTGGCCTCCAGGATCTCCTGCAGGGTGTTGCCTTTGGGACCGATGATGTACTTGTGCTGCGATTTCTTGACTTCTACCGAGATTGTCGTGGTCTTCCTCTTCTGCAGGGTTGGAAAAAAGTCAGCGGTTATAAAGACATCTAGAGAGGAAGGAGTGTGGGGAAACAGTGGAGCTGAGGGATGGATATGAACACAAGAGGTGACAGAAAGGAATGAAAGACAGGAAACGTAGAGTAGATAAGACTTGGAGTGAAGAGAGGGGTCCAAAAGGTGAGAGGAAAGTAATTGAAGGTGATTGAAAGCAAGAAGGAAGCAACAAAACAGAAAAGGAAGAAAAAAGATATTTGTTTTTGCCTCTTGACAGCAATACACCAAATAACATTAGCATTCTCATCCTGTTGTTCTCTGCTCAAATCTAATTTTCTCTCCACATTATCTCCGCTTCACTTATCACCAGCGCCGATTGGATACACACACTTATTTTCTGTTGTTTCACCCATCTACATTTTACTGTTTTGTACCTATAAACTTCAATATTTGGAGTCCATTTTAGAGTCTTTATTAAAAATGGAGGAAAGAGCAGAGGACGGGAGAATGACAATGAAAGGTCAAAGTGAGAAAGAAATTTAGTGTCCGACGTGGGTATTTTTAGTGTTTTACAGCTGCACCTGAATATTAAATGATCAGGATTAGTTGGTTTTAAGATTAGAAATAAAAGTGTACGATGAAAGTTATTTATGCCTCAATTTCTACCTTAACTGTGTATATATTGATTTAGTTATATAGTGTTTGCCTGCCAAATAAAATAAACTGCTGAAACACTAAAAAATATCTTTAAGAACATTTGTAGCAGATATAGTTGATTTGTGATCACTCATTTTAATTTCATTAACCCATAAAGACCCAAAAAGCCACTGGAACCCAAAAGCAACTCTTGCTAAAAGGTTTAATATAGAATAGAAGTACTTTATTGATCCCACAATTGGGTAATTGCTGTTGATCCTGATTCCTGTTGAGCCACTAGCACCATAAATATATGTAAATAACTGGTGTAAAATATAGTTTCTCACTTTTTCATGGTCATCAGATATGACCCATTTGGACGTTCAGAGGCTCCGTAGTTAACATGGAAACATCATCCTCTACAACACTGATTCACTAGTAAAACCCAAGGAGATTGATAAATGATGGTAGATGGTTAATGATAGATTTTTTACAGAAAAAGTCCCTACTTCAGTTTTTTCAGCATTGATATAATAAACCTTGAATTTATTCTGAGCTTTTATGAACATTTACATGATTAGTAAATTTTGAAAATACCTGATTCACAAAAAAAACTTAAACTAAAGATAATATTCTAATAGCGATAAATCACTTACGGTTAATAAAAGACAAATTGATTTGGGAAGTGCCACAAAAATAACACTGGGTCTTTATTGGTTAATTTAGAACAATTGCATTTCAGACTTCATGGACACATTGGGGACATTAGTCTGATTGTGACATTGGCTCTGATCAAAGTTCATCTACTCAACTGCACTTTTGATCAACTTACACCTAAATAATGGGAAGAAACTTGTGAATCGGTATTATCTGTAGAAGTGGTTTTCTGATTTGGTTTAGTCTAGTCAAGTGTAAGAGCTTAAACACTATTCAGAAAAGTGAGCAATATCAGCAACTTTATGCACAGCATCGCACTAATAAATTCATCAACAGTTATACGCAGTAAAGTAACACGAGCTTAGTATTATATTCTTATACTGTCATAAACAGAAACAGAGTTGTCTATAATCGACTGTTGACCTGGTGCCAGTAACGCAAACAGGATCGCATTTCAGCCGAGGGTTGGAAGATGCTCATGGTGCGTGTCACATCTGTTTACAATGAAGCCCAGAAGTGATGACCAGAGGAGATATAGTAACTTAAGTGTCAAAGAAAAACAAACCAGCACCAACATCACCATGTAAAGGAAAAAGGTAATGCTGAAAACATAGATAAGGCAATGATAAAACTCTGCATAAAGTTAGCTGCGGAAAAAACTATTAGACCGTCCTTGTGTTTTTCTTCAATTTCTTGTTCACTTTAATGTCTTAAACTACAGGTACATTTGTTTGGGGAAAAACATAATAACGACAATAATGGGTCATAGTAGTTTAATTTCAGAGCTGATATCTACTTATTTTCCATGTTATCTTGATCAGAACCAAAATCACATCACTTCTTACATCAATACCTGTCATTGTACTGATAAAAAGAGTGCATTTATTCATACCATTATTTTGGTGACATGATGCACACAGGAGCTAGAACTGGATTACATAATCATTGTTTTTGATGACTTCTGATAGGCTAATGATATTTGCGTATTCTCCTCAAAAGTTGTGTTTATTGCTGTCAAAACAGGATAGAGGTGCATTTGTACAACCTAGTAGAGTGGAAGTGGCAAACCCAGTTGATACTGGTTCAGTCCAGTGTTTTAACTTCATCTCAAATCACATTTATTTATACAGCTTCACATCGTAAAAAAGTTATCTCATGACACTTGACGGACGGATCCAAAACTTAAAATAATTTTTGTTAAAATTTGTTTTTCAAGTTTTAAAGGAGAGTTTAAAGCCACTGTTTCTTAATACAAAGGAATGACCCAGTCTCATCTGTAGAGGGAGGTGTACTGGTTATTGATTAAACACTGGTGCCAGATCAGTGTCCTGGATTGACCAATACCTAAAACTATAAAATAAGTACCAGAACTGAAACCGCCATATCTCTGCATCCCGAGTCCCCCATGAAACTCCCAACATCTGTCTGTAGAGTCAGCATTTATTTAGTTCTGGGGCATTTTAGCAGAAACTGAGTCGAGTACTCTGCAGTGAAATCCCCCACACACTACACACTGGAAAATCAAACACCCAGCAACAGAAAACATTAGTGATGCTGCAAACGCTGTGTCTGCAGAGGGACCCACAGTAACTGGAATTTAAAGAGCACTTAATGTTGACAACTGGAGGAGGAAGAATTACGAGTGGACCAAAGAACTCACAGAATGACTGGAGTCGTGGCTCTGACGCCAACAGTATAACACAAGGGTTTTATGGTCTTAACTGGTATCAATAGACATGGATAAAACAGTCAAATCATGGCTCTAAAACATAGAATAACCAATGATGTGAGAGTTGTGTTTTTTATGCACCTAAAAATATATATAAAAAATCAGTGATTGACTAATATGGATTTTTTTGGGGGGGCTGATACAGATTTTTTTTTTTTTTACATGTAGTAATTTCACTTTGAGGATTTCTATCTTTTGTCAGTGGCTGTATTATGCTTACAGATTAGAATAGAATGCATTTATTGTCATAATAAATGTTCAACAAAATTAAGAGCGATAACTATTGTGATGTGTAGAGCAAAACAGTTAAAAAAATTTATATATCAAAAATCAAGTGTCCATCAACCAAAAGAAAAAAAGTAGAGATAAATATTTATTGCACTTTGAACATGGATGGACATTGAGGCTGTATGTTAAATATATATCCTTATTAGAGGTATCATCACTGTGATGTGTTCAGTGTCAGTATTGCACTTGGGTAAAACGTGCTGCTAAATGTGGAGGTGCAGGCCTGGATGGATCTGTATCCTTTAATGTTAGAAATAAAACACTGATTCATTCAACTCAGATGATTCCAAGCTTTAGTTTTGATCCCAGTTAAAGCCATCAAACCTGTCATTTATAAATCAGAAGTGAAGTAGCTTTGAAGAGAAGTGGGGAAAAAATAGGTGACATGAGCCAGTTTGTAAATCAGAAATTATTTACTTGTATCAAGCGACTTTGTCAACCCATGGGAATCTGTAACTCCTAAATCTGAACGACTTAATACACTAGAGAAGAAACAACTGTAAGTGTGAAAAGACTAATAACAAGGTAAGAATGTGATCAAACAAGTGAGACAACAGACAGCACTGCATGTCTGACTGACGAGTCAATGTAAAATGATGCAGTATCTGTTTATCTTTGGAAATAAAATCATAACAAAACTGAACAACCACATCAAGTTCCCTCATTCTTGGTTATTTGATCACCTTTGTTGTTGTTCTTTTTATTTAGATTGATTCATTTTTTTGGATATAAAATTCATTCTTGTTCAATATTCCTGATTACTATTTTCATTACCTCCGCCAGGAGGTTATGTGATCATGCTGGTATGTTTGTTCGTTCGTTCGTTGGCTCGTTCGCTGCTATTCTCCCGCATGCCACAAGGGGTCAATACAGCCATTGTAATGACATCTACTTCTACTCTTATTTTGAAACAGGTACGGTACGTCCTGGTTTATTTTGAAAGGTACATTTCCGGAGGTCAATCAAAAGTGGCGGAGGTCTGCGCTCCCCGAGTGCTTTTCTAGTTATTGTTCATTTTCTTAACTATTTATTTTACTAATTTATGTTCATGTTAATTATTATAACCGGTTTGTTCATTTTCTTTTTGTCAAATTTTCTTTAGTTCATTTTTGTTAATTTTCTTCAGTATTTTGCACACTTTAAACTGTTTTCTTGGTCATTTTGTTCATTCTGGTTCATGTTGTTGACCATGGAAAGGCTCTTGTCTCACCTTGTCATCGTAAATGGCTCGGATACGATTGAGTGCCAGAGCCACCGCTTCCTTCTCCCCCGTGATGACGATCTCATCCTTGGGCAGGCTCGGTGGAGGGATGCTGATGCGAGCACCGGTCTCCTGGCTCAGTTCCTGTACCAGCCGGTTGTGGGCGCCAGCTATGAATGGGTGGAAAGCCTTCTCCAGGGACAGACGCTCCACAGCTCGCTTGTCCTGGTGGGTCAGCATCAATAAGGGGGAAGGTCAAGGATTCAGCAAACAGAAAATCACAAACCCCAGTTTCCGTCTTTTTGACCCCAGGCTGACCTGTTCGGCAGAGATGAGGAGGATCTCGTGGCGAGCCTTCTCAATGCCCTCCTTGGTGCCTGTGATGCGGATGTTGGCACTGGGGTCGTCTGGCCGTGGGATGGCGATCTTCGTGGCCGTTTTCAACTCCAGCTCCTGCAGTTTCTCCCCATTTTTACCGATGACAAATCGGTGGTGCTCTTTCGGGATGGCAACAGTCGCTGAGGCCTGAGGGGAAAAAGGAAATCTGTGTTAATAAATCTTTAGATAAGGCTGAGTATTTCCAGCATCTCCTTTCCTCGATCTGTCCATAATTAAATCCAAAATACGTCTGAGCTGCAACTACACACTGATGATGCAAACCTTTGACTAAGACGCACCTTTTTTTATACAGTTTGTCATAGGGATTTAGTCACAATGTGCTTCCTTATGTTCACACGTTTCACCAAAGCCTCTCGATTGACACCATTTTACTAAAGACCTTACCAAAAAAATTCAAAAAAAGTAACCCTTAATCCGGATTGGCAGTGGATGGTGTCTGACAGCCATAAACTTTTATACAATCTCTCATCATGGAATATCTGTGGAAAGAATCTTTCATGTGTTTCAAAAGGTGTGGCTGCATCAGACACACAAATACAAAAGCAGTTTTCTGTTTCTTCTTAATATAAAAAAATAACCACAGTAAATTCTGGACAGTTTCAACATGTCGTGTCCTGGAAGTGTTTCATTATCTGAACCTCCACTGAACAGAGCATGTGCAGAAGCGAGCGTGACATTGACTGAACAGTGACTGTCAGTGTCATATATGACAGATGCTAGGTTTGTATGGACACTGAATGTTCTAGAACAAACAACATGTTTGAGCGGAAATGGACTTCTGCATCTATAAAAGTTTGGTTGTTTCTGATGATAAATATTCTAAAAAAAAAAAACTTAGGTAATTAATGATTGATACACTTTACAGATCAGTAATAAGTGGGTAATATTATGGTAATACAGATGTCATTTCAAAGTAATAATATTTTTAAACCACATATTAAAAGTAATTACTGCCCTGTTACCAAACAATTACTCTGTACTTTCCAGACAATAACAATATAAATGTTTGTGTTTTTAAGGTACAATAAAATGGTAATAATTGAAGTGAATATGTACTTAATGAAATGATCAATGTTCAGAATTTCCTTATTGTGAAATAATTTTGCTGTAATTACACCTGCAAGATGATGGTATGAAGGAATAAAGTCTTGGTAAGTCCATGGAGACTAACAAAGTCAGTGCATTAGTTAAATAGTAAAATTGATATTATATTAGCCTATATGATATATATTATTATAATTATTACCATTTTAGGCCCCGTCCCCACGACGACAATACGGCGTATTGTTTGGCGACGTCTCAATACACTATCTCCATCAGTATGAATATGGCTCACTTGCCTGATACGCTGCAATTCATACGCCACACCACTATGCGCGCTGTAAGCCAGTCCCACCGGATACAAG
>JAPTYR010000011.1:19446842-19462084 GCA_029814505.1 Siphamia roseigaster
CCCTATGTGTCTGGGATAGACTCCATGTGACCCCGTGACCCTAGTGAGGATGAAGTGGGTTCAGATAATGAGATGAGATGAGTTTCCAGGTAATGGAGAGGACATATGTAAAACGTGGACACTGACCCTCCAGGACCGGACATCCCTGTTCAAGAGTATAAAAGACTTTAAAATTCCAAGTTATTCCTGGAACATTCCAGCAGGTGTCAGTGCTGCACCACTGAACGGAAACCAAAGACCTGCCAAATCCCACAGACTGTTGACTCCTGCGTCAGGAAAACAACAACAATCATACTGTGTACCACAGTCAGAACTACACCTGGGTACAGTAGTGGGGAAAAGAGATTTCAGACACCCTTATAAATGTACTCAACCTGAATTATTAATATATTGTACAACATTTGTGGAAAAATCTTGTTTTTGTGTTTCAAAAGGTGTGACTGCATCCGACAGATACAAACAAATGCTTTTTTGTTAATTGTTAATAAGGAAAAAAATAACAAAGCGAAATTCTTGAGAGTTTCATCATGTCATGTCCTGGATGTGTTTCATTAACTTCTGAAGCATCCAGTTTTTGCCTCAATGGAACTGAGCACATGCAGAAGGAACATGTTGGTTTTGAGAGTGGAACAATGCATTGTACAATTCAATGATTTCAGACTGATGCTTAATGTAATATCATAAATGCATGGGGTAAAGAAACTTTTTTCCACTACTGTATGAACAGACCTGCAACAGTGTTGATGAACTATGGACAAAGGTCTTGGCAATTCAGATTACCTCCCTTGAGATAATTTGATCTGTTTAGTGTTACATTTTTGACACGTTAACACAAATCTGATTGCTGATGGAGTTTCAGCAGTTTATATTTACCTTTATGCATTTAGCAGACGCTTTTTTTCCAAAGTGACTTACTGGGAAAGATTAACAATTAGCTCTGTCTTATTTCATTTGTCAAGCACTTAAAAACAACCACTGTGGACCAAGTGCTGTACAGAAGGTTAAATAAAAATCAAAACCAGAATAATGAGAACAGATTAAAGACATAAAAAGAGCTGTACAATTTTAAAAAATAAAAACATAAACCAATACCATATAAAAATAATACATTCAACATGGAATAGTTTATAATGTACACAACATCAGCAATGAAAATGCATTTGCAGTTCTTTACAATTTAAAAAAAAAAAAAAAAAAAAACTGTAGCGAAGAGTGAGATGTCTAAAAGCTGTTTTTCCATTCAGTATGTGAACAAAAAATGTAAGTATTCGACCTTGCGAAAAGGACAAAGTGTTTTTCTGAGCTATTGTATCAATAACTGCTGCTCAGCTAAACAGGTGGACCTCAGTGCTCCGGCTGAGGTGGAAATCAGCATGTTTGCTGCTGAAGCTCACCGGGGCCGCCCTTGGGAGCTGACGGTCATTTTTTAGCTGAACTTTTTGTCCCAAACTGACCCGCTGACACAGCTGTATATATTTTCTAACAGCACATAAAACTAACTTTTCTTTGGGTATATTTAGATTGAGTTTAGAGCTGAAATATTTTCCAAATGCAGATAAAAGTAACAGGATGTGGTGATAATGAAACAGTCACGATGTTTAACCCGAAGAATAAAACCTCAAGTGAACAACAAGTCCAAGTCACTGTTCCAAATACCAATACAATTCATTTAATTAGTACTTTTTTTTTTAAAGCGGTTAAATTATTTGTAGTCCAATGTACAAGACCGTTTCTTTTTTTAAATCAAACCTTGTGCAACCAAAAACAGTACAGACACTTAGTACCATCATGCGATGCAATGGAAATATTGTACTTATGTAAATATGCCAGTCTTCTCTGCTACTTTATACTTGCACTTTATATTTTTGCTGCTGTAACTGAAAAAATTTCCCTGGGGTGGGATAAATAAAATAAAGTACTATTCTATTGTAATGTGACAAAGACAATCTAAATCCAGGTTTTATGCATTTGTTTTCCCTCAGGTATCAGCATACTAATGCAGACCTAAAAAAGGCACTTAATGAAAACATTTACTGAGGTAGAATTGCAGAAATGAAACAAGTTCAGCAAAATAAAAAGTGCACAGAAACGGCCCACTTTTACTGCCAAAGCAGAAAGACGTACAACATGTGTAGTTCACATTATTTTAACGTTATTATGATCTATGATTATATATCATTGGTTTATAAACCAACATCATGAGGAATCTGCTGTACAGCTGCAGATTGCAATTATCTGTTTTGTTGATGTGAAAGATGACATGAAGTCTTGTGACTCTTACAAGGAAGTTAATGAAGAAAATACAGATGCAAAATTCAGACTTTTCTTGATTTAGTTAATTCATTTTTTCAATCAATATATTATGGATGTCATTCATTTTGTTCATTTCTTTGATCAGTTTTGTTCATTCTATTCATGCTATAATTTTCTTTGGCTGTATTACTATTTTTTTCTGTACTTTATAAATTTTTGGCTAATTATCAAAGTTATACAATTAATTTTGGGTTAATTTTTTTCTGTATTTTTTTGTTCATTGTTTTGATTGCTACAATCACCCCATTTGCATTCAGCATCTGATGAGTATTAATTCTTTTTAACGATCTGCTGTTCATTTACCTGTGTCTGCAGACGAGCTACTATTTCCTTACGAGCCTTCATGACAGAGTCGAGTTTTCCGGTGACCATGATGGACAGGCCCTGATCTTTGGCCAGGGACAGCTCAATGTGGGCTCCTGTTCGCTGCATGATGTCCAAGCACACCTTGGCCTCCTCGCCCTCCCCGAACTGGCTGTTGTCTTTGTATCGACGCTCCTCTAGGGGAACATGGAACACCTGGACATAGAGAAGGTTTGAGAAAGGAGGAGGAGGAGGGAGATTCACATTCAAGGAAATGGGTCGTAAAGCCATCCAAAAACTAACCATAATTACCTGCATCAACAGCGGCCTTACCTGGGTGATGACAGAGGCTTTAATGGGCCTGATCTTGCTCCCCCACGCCGAGGCCGGTTCCCCAGTCTTCTCCCCTGGGGTCCCTTTCTCCGGCAGAGGGGGGAAGGCCTCCAGGTAGGTGGGGATGTATGCTTCATCCTCCGGGACACACCCTGCTCCAGAGAGACCAAGATAAAAAAGGTAACAACATCAGCGTCTCTAATGTGGGAAAGGTGTGACAGTGGGGAAAGCTCCCTTTCACATTTACAGCTGCAGAAAAAAACATTAGATCACCTTTGTTTTCTTCAATTTCTTTTTCATTTTAATGCTTGGTACAACTGAAGGTGCATTTGTTTGAACAAATATAATAACAGCAAAAAAATCTGAGTTTAATTTCAGAGCTGATATCTATCCATTTTCTGTGTTTTCTTTAATAACCAAAAATCACTTAGATTCTTAAATCAATATCTCTTTGTACTGACAAAAACAATGCTTTCATTCATTCCATGTTTTCTTTTGTCTGTTTTAGACACATGATACACACAGGAGTTAGATCTGTATTGCATAACCATTGCTTTTGATGGTCTTTTGATATTAGACTATATTCAAATGGTTCTTTACAAAAATCTAAAATCAAGATCTAACCAGATACTATTTTCCTGTCTGGGAAGGACAACAACCCTGCTCTCCTGTTGTAAACAGGTCTCAAACCAGGAATAGATGCAGCTAAAAAAATGAATACTGGTAAACTGGAAGTCTTTTTCATCACCTTTTTTTCCAAAGATGGCTTAAAAGAAGGTTTCTGTCGACAGGAAGGAACAGATTTGTTTTGACAAGCAGGTGTCATGAAAGTATTGTAAAAAAAATATGCAGACCTAAATATGTAGTTAGTGCAACCTTTGCTTGACAATAAATAATTTTTCACACAGATTCCTTTGTTTCTTGGTCTATTTATTTTTATCTGACAATCTAGTGAGCTGGAAGTGTCAAAGTGGAATAAGGAATATTTGTAGACTTACACATTTTTCTTCTTTTTTTGTTCATTAATCCAATGTGACAAAGTCAGGTACAGTATGTTTATTGTTGTAGGGCTGTGTATGTAAAATTTATTTATTTATTTACCTTTATTGAACCAGGAAGTCCCATTGAGATCAGAAATCTCTTTTGCAAGGGAGACCTGGCCAAGTTAGCACCCAAACAAAGTTCAAACAATATAATACACAATGAAACAATAACAATTATAAAACCGTAATGGCATCAGTAAAAACAGAGGCATTCCTCTGTCGCTGCACTCTCCATGATACTTTTAAAATCACTGATAGAAATGAATGTAGCTTAACAGTTTTTGGAAGACTATTTCAAAATGCTGAAAATGCTGTTTTTCCAAAGTCTATCAGAACTGGAGGAACAGTCAAAAGCAACCACTTAGAGGAACAAAGATTGAAACGACTAGACAACTAAACTACTAAAATAGAAATAAAATAAAAACGTAACAACTGCAGATGAACAATACTTAAGTATGACTGACGAGAAGAGGATTTAAATGAGTTCTGTAGAAATTAGTCTGAAATCAGGAAATTCATTTTACACTTTCAGTTTTTCCAGGGTTTTCACTTAATGTGCTCCTGTTGAGATGCTGATTCACACAACAAAGATAAAAAAAAAAAAGCAGCTTAGAATATGTGATACAATAATGGCATTTCAGTTTAGGATTTATTCGCCTAAAAATGACTGAATAATGATATAGCTGTCATTGTATGCTAATGATAATAATAATAAACTCACAACACATGTACTGCAGATCTGTTTGGGTTTTGTATAGTGTGTTTTACTGAAATTTACAATGACATAAGTGACACCAAAAATGATTAGGAAATAATGATGGAAATGTGATATTTCTGCTATTTCTGAATAGAGACGACTGTTAAAAATATGCAAAATCATTGTGGTTAAGTACAATAAGTGCTTGAGATGATTATGTAATAACTGTGACAGACCATGTTGGACAAACTGTTCTGCTTAGCTCAGTGTTTGCTGTGTAATTCTGAGTAATAATTCTACTGTTGTCTTGCATCTGTTGCTGATTGGGTCTTTGAAAGCTAAGTTTATAATAAGTATTTTCAATCATTATATAATTACTGTATCTAAAATCATCTTAGTTAAGTAATAGTTTAAAAGTATGGAAACACCAACTGTGAAATTCTGGGCTATGTTTAAAATATCAACGTAGCCGATGCAGATACGATGCCATTTTCTGTCCTGCCACTTTCTTTCTCCATTTCATACCAGAGACACCGAGAAATCTTCATTATGAAAAAAGTAATCAAACTGTTGACCGGATTTAAGGCCTTCATCACAATATGAATGAGAACAAACTCATTCATATAGACTTCTTTGCTATTAGATGAAACTTGATAATGCCATTATTCTAGGCAAATGTACAGCATACAGTGTCTATAACCAGCTCAAATGTTTTAAAATCAATATACTTTGAGATTTCAGATATCTATATAATTCGTGAAAATGACAATGATCAAATTCATCAAACTTGGTGAAATCAGCGAGTGTCAAAGTTCAAGTGGTTGCATATTTTATTCAATTACCAATTGCAACTTGCAATAGAAATATGAGATGGCATAAAAGTAGATGGAGGTGGCTGCCTTTTATTTGTCAATGAATACACCCAGCATAATCCGCATATACAAATGTCAACTCAAACACACAAACACTACAAAAACTTTTTAATTAATAATATATTGGGGTATGACTTTCTCTTTGTATGCTTTAATTAACAAAGCGAGTGTCAAGAGATCCCATACATCAACATATAGCTGGAGTTTTTATTGTTTTCCATTTCCAAAAACAAAAGATGCTATTTGGTGGCGTGGCAGAGTTGAATCACTGAATCTGATCAGTGATTAGCAGTTACACCTGTCAATCATATATTTAACCCCCCCACCCGCACAAGTCTTCCCATTACAGAGCAGATGATTTCCAGAATTTTTTTTTCCCTCAGTGGAATTAATCAATTAATGGATTATAAAAACAGTTGAGTATTAATCATTGGGTTTAAGTCAATACACTGATTTTTATTCCATGGTCAGTGTTTTGGTTATTGTTAACTACATTTAGCGTCAACAGCTGTTATTACCCCGCCCCCAAAAGGGATGCAAGGAGTGTTTTTGGTTTGGGTTTTTTTGTCTGTTTATCTGCAACTTTATGCAAAAACTACTGGACTAATTTCCATGAAATCTTCAGGAAAACTGCGAGGTGGTAAAGAATAGATCCAATTTAATTTTGGTGAATGTAGGTCAAAGGTCGAGGTCACCAAAAATCTGTTTTCACAATGATTAGAGATGGGGCAAATCAGGTAAAATGTTAGCAAGAGGCGGGGTTTGTTGTGCCTGGCATCACTTGTTTTCATTTGTGGAGCCTGTCTGTCTCAACAAAACTTGTAAGTATCATAAACATTTGTACACCGTGGAGCCTATTTTCTGCTTTAACTAAAAAGCCAACAGTTTGTTTTGTTGAAGGGGAAAAAAAAGACAAGATGAATAGAACAACAGTAACTTCTGGGTTTACCTGCCCAAAAATGTATAACCTCTCCAGGCAAAGAAATCCTGCACCTCAGAAAGAGGTTTTTCAGAAAATGAACACTAACCACAATAAAACCCACCAAGCAGAGAACAGACCAGTGTTACCTGTAATCTCCTGGTCCTTGAGGCCGCTGCGATGCTCTGCAAAGCTCTCCGGGGTCAACACTGCCACTGAGCTCATGGTTCAAGACTTATTCCGCTATTCCACTGCAAATGAGAGCACGCAATTACAGAACACATCAAGCCGTGTAATGTCTGTGAAGGTTATTAGTGGATGTATAAAACCGGGTGACACAATATCTGACAGGACCATTGGGCTGCAAATCAGAATACAAAAGCTAATTTCAGAGTATGTCTCCTGGTTGTTCTTCTTTTCCCTTGACTGCACTGTGTGTTTTCTAGATCTGTTTCCAGAAACCCCAGAAGATGGAGTAGCCTCTGTGGCCTCGGTGCACACTACACCTGAGATGCTCCAATTAACACTTTATAAGTCTCAGGCAAACACAAGGCGCTATCAAGTCTCGGGGGGAGGGTTACGACAAGTCAAACACTGATGGCGGTCTTTGGCTAAAAACAACTGAGGCTGATATTCATAGCACTCCGGAATCATAGGACGAAGCAAATCCACAAAAAAGAACATTTTTGTGGACATGGCGGGAGTTTGGATTTTTTTTTATCCCCAATTAAAACACATTCTCAAATAATATAATTAATACATTTGACAGTCATAATGTTTTCTCATGCCTAAACATGGAAATGCAACACTCTACCCACTGTGACTCTTCTGGCTGAGACTGTAATCATCAAATATAAGTGAAATGTTTTGACATCTTCCTACTGCTGAAATGTTTCTCCATCCTCCTGTTGTGTTTGGAAATCTTTTTCTGTTGCTAAAAACACCTAAAAGTCCAAGAAATGCATCTCAATCAATCAGACACAGCACAGTAACATTACAAAAAAAATGCAAAGATCATCAAACTACAGACTTACCTGCAAAAGGTCAATTGCCAGAGAGTCCGTCCAGTTAGCGGCTACCGTAAGCGCTTCAGTGTGAGTGTGTTTTTCAGCTCCTGGGTACACAAGAGGGGAAAAGAAAAGCCTGAAAGTGAACACGAAGTCAAAGAGCTTTACAGCACGGAGGCTGGGTTAATACTGTTAACACCCACACTGCACTGCACCTTTTACTGTCTGGATCTGATTCACACCCCTACCCCGCTCCACATCCCTCTGCCCATCCGTCCTCTTTTATCAGGCTGAGAATAAAACAGACCAGGAAGTTTCCCATAAATGAAGTAAATGCTGGTTTATAACGTCTCCCTTCTCAGGAGAGATGTGCAGCGATGAGTAGAATATTTATTTTATTCATTGAAATTACAATTAGGGCCGCAACTAATGACTATTTCAACAGTTGACTAGACAGATTATAAACTGTAATACACAAAAAGGGTCTTATTTATATTCACTGCACCAATAAAACACATTTTCTTTCCTTTAACAAGAACATTTGGTGCACAACAATTAGAATGGATATTGAAAGTAGCTCTAAAACACTTTTTCCCTTAAACTAAAGTGCATTTTGTGCATTACAGTACCTAATGAAGTTTGTCTAACAAATGGGTAAATATTCAAGAGTTTAACGGCAAATAAAATAAATATTTTTCCTTAAAAGCGCATGATGTGACTATACTAATTGCAGCCCGATTGACAATGTGTTTTCTCTATTTTGTTATTTTGTTGACATTGTAAAATATTAAGGCTGAATGAACAGAATTTTAATCGTCAATTAATCCATTAACTGATTTCTAGTTTAGTGTACAACTACCTTCAGGACATGAATGAGCTATGAAATTATTTTTACGGAGTTGCCAATTGACAAAATATATTACAATACTAGGATATGTGAATGAATTTTCATTCGTAAAATCGAAGAAGTGCATTTATAAATGTTGAAATCACCAAAAAGGAGATGCCTCAGGAGTAATGACAAAATAGCTCAAAACAAGTCAAAGATGTAAATGATAGAGAAAAGGACAAACACACAGGCAACAAATCTAAAGCAATGTGAAAGACACAAGATGAAATCAATAGATGTAAATGACAGAAAAGATGCAAAAACAGTGAAGCAACATAAAAGGTACAGGCAATAAAACAAAAACATTGTATAAGACAAAAAGATGTAAATAATATAAAAGTCAAAGATGAAAACAGCATAAAAAGACAAAAGATGCCACATAAATGACAGAAGACAAAATGAGACAAAAAAACATACATTTATTTCAGCAGTGTTTTAGTGACTGAAGAGCAAAAAACTAGATATCATGACGACATACAATATTATTGTACAAATTTGGTTCTCCAGGACACATGAAACTGTTTTTTGGGACTCTACCTGTAAAATTTTCAAAATCATTAATCTATAAAAGTCACAGGGGTGTTTTTAAAAAGTCAGTTCTATTCAGTTTGTTGTCACTGAAAATAGTAAAATAACTAGAAAACAGACACTTCTTTCATTAAAATCTAATCAAACTGACAATGGAGCTGTGCCACATGGCCCAAAATATAGATATTCATTTCAGTGTTAGAGATCGATGTCTATACATTTTCCCCCTTATTGAACTCATGAAACACAAATTGATTTCTTTACTAAAACTATACAACCAGAGAAACATGTTCATACTTCTTATGAACGAAGTAAACATGTTGCATTATGGATTTCTATGTAGTTGCACAAGATTCCAGAGGGAAAATGTATTATTTGTGGTTTGCTCTGTTTTGATAAATGAAAGGTTTGAGAAATTCTACAGCCTACTAATGGATGAACTGACTAATTATTAGATCCCCTGGTTTCTGTCCATATTGCAGATGTTCTGGATTCACAGAGGAAACATTGTTCAACCCCACGCAACTTCATTTACATACTAGGTATAAAAGGTGGGTAACATAAAGCTCCTGACTGAGTAAATGACTGCACTTTCATTCCCATCTCAAATAAAAGTCCAGTCATGAAAAGAATGAAGAGCAGCGTCAGCTGAGATAACTCCCTAAAGTACTGGGCTCAAGTGCAATTTTAAGCCACTCAAACTTTGGTCATTTCCATTTCATGCGACTTGACACTTAAACAACCCATTTTGGGGGGGCAAATATTCATCCTCATTTATGTTTTTATTTATTTCACAATGTGCTGTATTCCTTTACAGATGGAAACTAACTTTATCAACTAAAAAAATTAAGAAACTACCAACAAATAAATAGTAGAAATGCTTAGATACAAGTGAAATTTCACAAGGAGAGAAGAATGAAGTGTCATCTACATTAACAATATAATGGAAATTGTTATATTTTATTTAAGACTGGACATCAAAAGAATAACGAACTATATAACTACATAATAACTACAAAATTTTCTAACATAATATTTTCCATGTATGTTTAATATACTTGCTTCTTTTGGCCTTATTTTATTTATATTCTCAGCACTATTTAATTTTCTTAATGAATATGGTGATACTGTAAAATATTGAACGAATACCTCTAGAATGCCTAAAAGGCCTATATTGCGTTGAATGATTTAACTCTAGGTTTTTCAAACGTTCACAAACATTTGTCATATTTTAACCATAAAGAAAAATTGAAAGGCAAAAAAAAAAACCAAAAAACTGGTTTATTTCAACTTTCACTCTCAAATCAATCTTAAATCTCCAAGAAACTATTAATTTATTCTGATACTAATTTATATCAAATGACATGAATTTATGTTTTATCTTTAAGTTCTTATTTCATCAAGTATGTGCTCGTCGTGATTGTTTTATCACAGCCCAACTTGCAGGTCTTCTTTTAATAGACAACAAATGAAATAATTACTTTAATTACATGGTATTTGAGTTAAATATACCTAATTAGTGTGTCTTCTCTCCGTAATAAAGAAGCATGGATAAAGGACAGCAGTGAGGATATTTCAAACAAATTATGGGCTAAAGACATGCTCTAATATCACTTGCACTTACTCTTTTTAAAGTCATCCATTTGTTGCATTTTTTATGATCAAACTTGAAGCTTAATGAAATCTTCATGTGATAAATGGAAGTGAAGTAATGGAAGTGACGTAATGAAACTTTAGAATGCCTCCACTGTTTTAGGCCCAAGATCAGGAACTTCTGGTGCAAGATTTTTCATTCGTACAGCAACATAAACAACTGAACACGGGGTCCTGACAGCTTCAAATGCTCTTTAAATCTTTCTCCACTGATGCAACAAACCAGTACGTTGGCTTACCGAGAGAGTGGAAATCACGGTGAACTCCATGCTCTAAAAATTGACTGATTATATGGTTTCTTGTCTGTAACTATAAGAAATTCTGTTTCGTGAGCCATAGGTGCCAACTTCTGCATGGACAATGACTGAACATTATGGCTACAATATACAATCAATACTGATAGTTATCCCAGTGAATATCAAATTATCATTTCTCTCTAGAGGCTCATATTAGATGCACAGTTGGTGTTGAAAAAAAACTATACAGACATAAGTATTCAAATAATTGGAGAGAAAAAAAGAAAAACACTTAAAATGTTGTGGTATCATAAACTGTTATTTATGATAGAGTAGGTAGAATATTCCAAATAATCATTATGATTATTAAAATAAGAAATTATTAATCATAGTAAGACAACTAAAAATTTAAAGCTGCGCCTTGTAATTATATTCAAGTCGACTTTTCCTCAAAGATCAACTGGTTAATTCTTTGTTTTTATAAAATGTATATCAGTTTCCGAAATCTAACACGATGCCATCACATGTATTTTAGGTCTAAAACCCAAAAATATTGTCTTTACTGACATAGACAAGGAAACAAATTATATAGAACAGTCATATTTAAGAAGTTGGGACCGGACAATTTAGAATTTCTTCATTTAAAAAAATCATCAGAAGGATTATTGGCAATTCAATAGGTTTTTTTAATTAATTTTAAAGCTGACAGCTATTTAATGAATGATTAGAGCATTTTCATTTAGAACTGAAAACAAGGCAAGCTCTGTCGTGATTATAGCAAAAAGGTATTTATTATGGATTTATAACCCCGCAAATGTGCATATTTTGGAGTTCAAGTATTTCCTTTTGGTCTTTTTTAGTTTATTTCATTGCCTCCCTCTCTTGTAGAAGCAAAAACAATGACATATTTTAAATATATTAATTATACAGATCTCTTTGTAGATAATGCTCTATGATAGCCTCCCATTGTTTATCATTACATGCTAACTAATTTAACTAATGCTACCTGCCAACCTCATACTATAAACCGAGAAGCATCAGAGCTTGGAGACAAAACAGAAACAAAGACTTGCAGCATATATTTGAGCTTTAGGCCGTTATCCTGCGGGTGTTATATTGAAGGATGTGAATTATAGACAGATAACGCTTGGATTAATCCCACCGGTCACCGTACTGGCTAACATCTCGGGTATCCGCATCTCCTTCTGTCCGTTTGGTGTCTGTGTTGCTAGCTTAGGGATGCACTGCATGGTTGGTCCAGCTAGCATCACGGCTACGTTCACCTCTACCAACGCTGGCAACCACAACCTCAGGGTTTCATGCATTTGTTAGCCGGTTGGTAGGCTAGCACGCGTTAGCTGTGCTCCGACCTCAGCCAGGGATGATTAGGCGCAAGGACTCTGATAATCGGCTAAAAAAACAAGCCAGGCGGATAGATAACCAGCTCCTGCTCGCTAGCAAAGGGACGCTAACCTCGCTAACCCTGCCGCTTACTCCTCACGCGCGAACCGGCTTTCACGCCTCAATAAATGTATAATAATTTCACCTGCTATGGGCACACTTAGGCGATTAGGTGGGGAAATAATAAAATCATAATTCCTACCTTACAGAGAGAAAATACAGCAGAGGGTGTGTGTTTGACAGGTGATGGTGTAAACACAGATATGATTGGTCTAGGAGCATTTCCTCTACCTGCGGAGGTATACAGACATGTACTGCGACTCACTAAGTATAAAGGAAATGCCGCAGTATCTTTACGCAGCGAGAGCATCCAGATTAAATAGACCCGCCAACGAGACGCTACATCTAACACTGAGCGTATAGTATGTGTTCATTGCAATTTTAAAAACACTATGTCAACTAATAAATGTACTCAACTTGTTTGTTCCGGCTTGTTTCAGGAGATAATAGTTTGACGTTGCTCACCCTCTCACGTCCATCAAACTGACCGGGTCTACTTCTCATTCATAATGGCCTCTTGTATCTTTGAGTCAAATCCACATTGAACTTTTACCAACATGCGTCTGAGGAAAGTTTTAAGCAAATGCTCATAATCACAGACCATGGACGTCAAAAAGCAGGAAGAAAACAGGTCTGTTCCGATCTAGGGCACTAGATGGAAGTAAGATAGAGAAATGAGGAAGATGGGGAGGAAGAGGATTTATTTACATCTATAAGCAGATGTAAATAAATAAACAAATAAATGTGGATCAATGAGGATGAAAGTGTGGGTCAATGTGAGACTTGACAGTTCTGATAAACAGACTAATATTTAGATTTTTTGCCCCATTTAATATTATCTGAAATATCTTTATTAGTCCTTGATGGGTTCATCTTTCATTCCAGTTATACATTAAACCCCGAGTTTTTACACAATATTAAATCATCATGCGTGAAACAAGCAGTGAAATGGCCAAATGAACACTAACTCAATCAAGTATAGATAAATAGTATGAAATCAACAAAATAATTCATCAAATGATTATTGTAGTCATTAAAATGAATTAACTTAAAAAGTAGGCAAATAAAATAGGCAGGAAAATTAACAAAAAAGGAAACAAAAATTACTGAAATCAACCAAAAAATATATAATCAGCAAAGGAACAAATTAACATATAAAATGAATTAAAAAATAAAGAAATTACTTACTAAAATGGACAAGATATTTAATTAAAATAAACGAGAATAAAAGATGAAGAGTTGAATATGTTGAAATCAAGAAAAATACAAAAATATGAAAAATTATTGAAGTTATTGCATTGATTGACAAACGATAACAGAATAATAAAAAAATAGGCAAAGTTGAATAAAATGAGTTTGAAGTGAACAAAAAAAAGACCCAATAAACAATAAAATGACCATAATTTGTACTAAATCAACAGAAAAATCATTAAACAATCAATAAAATGCTAAAAGTATACTTAACTAGCAACCTTGTGAAATAGCTCAAAATAAAACTAAAATATGCGTCGTAATAAGTCAAAAATGTTTTAATAAAATTACCCCAAATCAGTAAATAGAATCAAAATGAACAATTAGAAAAGACTGGAATCAATTGAACAACATATGTGTGAAATGAAGAAAAATTACCCAAAAATGACTAAGTTAAGCAGAAACACCATAATTATTGATAAAATGAAAACAATAAAAATGAAATCAATAAAAAGGCCAGAAATAATTACTGAAATTAGGGAAAAAAATTTACAAATGAACCACATTACATATTACATTTTAGCACAGTAAACATTTGTTTTGAATATAACCTTCACAGCACTGACAGTAATCATGTAGTATATGATAGCAGTGGATGGAAACACATTCTCTTTGCAATTTTTGTCAAAATTTGTATAATATCTGGCTGTAAAACTAGCTTTAATTTGCTTGATCTCAAGTATTCACTTCAAAACCAGAATGAAAAGTATATAAATAGGCACAGTAGCTACTTAACTAAAATTAACATCCTGTTTTTCATCTATTGTATTTTCTGGTTGTCATTTGGTTGTAATATGCAACCACATTTATCTTTCATTACTCCCTGTTGTTTTGTTTATAATTTCAATGCGGTCTAAACAACCTCAGAACAATAAAACATAATTGTTAAGGATTCATTTGCCATATACTGCACTTTAATTTATGGATCTGCCAGAATTTCAGGGATATTATTATCACCCTGGGAAAGGAAACCATAGATGTGTGAAGTTTACAATAAAATACTGGAAGCCACATACAGCAGCCTTCACAATAAAAGCACAAAAGACACAGCAGCAACACAAAATACAGCAGCAGTAATACATTACACTACACAGTAAATTAGTGCATATATATATATATATATATATATATACACTATATATAAACAGTGTCAAATGAATATTTCACTCATGGACTTGATTATTTTCATTTTGATTCTTAACGGATGATTATGTGAACTAAGAAATCTACGTTTGTTTAGAAGTGTTATATTCATCACAGTTCAACTGAAAATACTATAAATGAAGTCGGTCTGTTGGTATTACTCACAACCTAAAAAAGACAGTATTTAAGTATTTGCACAGCTTCATATGCTCTTATGTTCTTATGAATTATTATCATCAAGCTAAATCTGAAGACTAGACATAAGGAGCTGCAAAACACTAAAATGCTGCATCATAGATGTAAATATTGACATAATTTTCTCCACTTTTCTACTCACAGCTGCCAGTAATCACAAACATCTATTGATCTGAAATGTTTAATACGTGTTGATCCACTAATATTATCAATACATGTAAATAATTGACGTCAAATGCAGTTTGTCATCTTTTCATGGCCATCAGATATGACCCATTTTGATGTTCAGAGGTCGCCTGGGAGTACCCATGCTGCCTTGCGAGTTCGTTTCGAACTGCTGGACAGCCTGGAGAGGATAGCCAAAATCCTCGCATGGATCTCGGGCCCAATCACAGAACG
>JAPTYR010000011.1:19462184-19476964 GCA_029814505.1 Siphamia roseigaster
GACCGCACCTCCCTACGAGAAAATGAATTATTGTTCTCCATACTAAATCTCACTTGTGATTTAGTATGGCGTTCTCCACCAGACTACTTCAGAGGCTCCATAGTGAATGTGGAAACACTGCCATCTTCTACAACATCGATTGTCCAATAAAAGCCTCATGGAGTTTGATAAATGACAGCTAATGGAAACACTTGTAATGGAGACACTGTCCAATTTTGCTGAAAAGTCATAGGTTCTTAATTTTTTCCTGTGATTTCATATAATAATAACTGCTGAATTCAGACAGCATGTTTATGAACATATATGTGGTCAGAAAATGTAATATTAATAGAAAAAAATGGATTTTCAATGAAAAATGATGAGGATAATATTGCAATAAATCAAGTTGAAATTCACCATTAAAATAGTCTGTGTCATATTTTATGTCTTTCATTATTTGTAAGAGTCCATTGAGAATACACTGTTCAAGGGTCCATGAAAGTGGGGATTTCACCTTTAAACACATATGTCTTTAGAAAAAAAATTCCCCTAAATGTTTCTCAGAATAAAAATAAAACATTTTGAAAACATTACACGTTATAGTGTGTTCACAATAGCTACTGAAGTAAAATTTTAAAAATGTGAACAAAATGACCATAAAATTAACTAAAAAAACCCACAAATCAATCAAATTAACACCAAAATATATAATCAGTATTAAATCAACAAAAAAGGAAGAACTTTGCTTCACTCAGAAAATAAATAAAAATCGAGGACACATCATTTTTGGTGAGTAATGATCCCACTCAGTTTTATTTCAATATTTAATCATTTTTGCAAGAACTTAGAAAAAAAACTAACATAAAATTTAGAAATTTATCAACAAAATTAATGGAAATGAACAAAATAATTAAGTAAATTAGGAAAATCTGACACTGAAGAAATAAATTACTTAATAATAATAATAATAATAATAATAATAATAATAATAATAATGATGATGATGATGATGATGATGATGAAAAAAGGAAGACATTCATTAACAAAGGGGACAAAAATTTACAAAATAATCTGCCGCTCTGGGTGGTATTTTAGTTTGAAAGGCCCATGTCGGAAGTGGTCCCGCCAGCCGGTGGCAGCCTGGCAGCTCGGTTCTCCGGGGGCCACAGTGCTCCTACCTCCCGTCTTCTCTTCTCTCACAAACCACTGGTAACAAAGAAGACAACAACAGGGGGATGATGGGCGCATACAGCTCCGTCCTGTCACAGAAACAATAAGAAACTCAACTAGCGGCGTACGTTGTGGATTATATCTGGCGTTGGTGTATTTTTTATGCTAGTTTTATCTTGTTTCTTCTTCGTGGGTCGATTAAAAAGTTAATATTAAAACACCAGTTAAGCATTTGAAACCTGAAGCTTTTTTATTTCTTCTTTTTTTTCCCTCTAACCTGACGATACTGGACTGAAAAAGTAAAAACGAAACAACTGAGAGTAACGTCTGAAAACACAGGTAAGTTTACTTGAATGTAACTATTTTACAATTAGCTGAATTAGCTCGTATAAGTCAGTTTAGCTGTTGCGGTTTGGTTCTGTCCGGTCTGTACACCTGTTCCCCTGCAGAAGCTCAATATGGACATTTACACCTCTCATAAAACGTATTTGTATGTCGAAATATGCATTTTTAACTGTATGATATCATTGCTCTCAAATGTTGGCACTTATTAACAGTTGATTAAAATAAAATGTTGATCTTAAGTAGTAAAATCGGGCTCCGCCACTAACATCTAAAAATGGACATTTACACATTTAATAAGACACACTTATATTACATAATATAAATGAAATCACTTCTCAGATTTAGCAACAAATCAATATGTAAAAGCAGCAGATTATTGGTCTTAATTAGTGAAATAGGGCACCGACAATCACTATAAAGCCTAAGTATGGATATTGACTCCTTTTATTTATATGTATTTGCATGTGGAAATGTTTATTTTAACTGTAAGATGTCAGTGCTCTCACATTCAGTCACTTATTAACATGCAAACGCAGTAGATTAAAGCAAAACATTGGGCTTAAATAGTAAAATAGGACACCAGGGACCTGCCTGCTCACTGACATCATCCATATAGGCTGTACCATAATCTTAAATCATTAGTATTCACATTTTAATACCCTAAAAGCATGTACTCAGATGTCTCTCTCTATAGATAAGATTCTCCTCTGTTATTAATTTGCCCATTCCATTCCTATATTCCTCTTCCTCCACCTCCTTTAGTGTTTATATGCATTTTCCTCTCCGACACACCTTTTCCGTCCCCTCTTCCTGGCCAGCGTGGAGCTTCCACACTCATCATCACATGTGCATTGGTTGATTCAAATGTCAAACACAGAGTCTTAAAGCACCCCCTACCCATTTGTACCCCAAATACACCTCTGACTGACCCATTAGTCTTCAGACCAGATGGGATCCAGAGCATGGTGTTAATAGAAGAGGATTGTTCCATCAAGCTGGTCAGATTTAGGGGATCACACTATATATGAAAGGTTTTGGATCGGCCAGGACAAACACGGCGGCGATGGATGAATGAGTGGCCCACTGACCCAGCCGAGGTCCAGCAGTCTGGAGGATGGAGCTATTGAACTAACCAGGTCAATAAAGCAAAAAGGGACACAAAAGAGGTGATGGCGGTAGTGGTGGTTGGTTGAAAGAAAGTTAAGGGCTAAACCTATAATGGTATGTAGGCACAATAACAATGTGTTACCCCCACCATCCACATGAGTGAACACACCCAACTATTAGTGGTTTATATGTCACCCTGTGGACAATGATAATAACCAGGGGGCACAACTGGAACCTGAAGAGCCCATGTTATACCATTACACACCCACGTATGCACACAAAACAATGGTATGATGTCTCTATATTGGAACCTAAAATACTATGTGATAATGCTGTATCTTTGTTAAACACTTTTTTTTTTATCTTAATGGGTTATTATGTCCTCATTGAGAGCTGTAAAACGTAAGAAAAATATATTCTAGTATGTTGTCTTATATAATTTTCAAATTTTTAGTCACATTCTGAGCGAAAACAGTACTTTAAACCACAGCGTGGATGTTTTATTTAGTTTTCATCTCATTGAAAATAACTCATAATGTTCTCAGTTTCTTAATTTGATGTAATTTTTCACTACAAGACTGTTTGTTTCGATTTGTCTGGTTATGGCTTATATTGTTCATCATACATTGTTTTTATTCTTTTGTATCTTTGATGCCATTTTTTATGTTATTCCATCTTTTGCGTAATTCCATCTTGTCATCATCCTTGTGTTTCTCTGCCTTTTACATCACTTTCTTCACATTTTTAAAAGTTACTAATTATAAATTTGGCCAAAAGTTTTGACAGTGACACAAACTGATTCATTGTTTAAATGTGATTTATTTGCTTAAAAGTTGATCAAAATTGATACAGTGCTTATAAGTGTTATTCAGCATACCACAGAAACGCATGGGGCTAAGATGAGTAAAATAAAATTAGTGCCAAAGCCAAAACTTGACTTTACTGTAGGTTAAATTTAGAAACAATCTAAATGTTTCCGAGAAGTCTTGCTCTGAGAGATAAAAACTAAACACTTTCAGTCTAAAGTAGACTTAAAGGAAAAAGGATGTTTTCATGGGATTACAACAGGAAAACCATTAGTTTTCATGCCACACATTATGACTTTAGTGAAACATTGTGTAGCTGTTTTAATGCAGTGCATTTTCACCTCTTGTTCTCTTTTCTAGTAAGAATGAAACCTGAAACTTTGTCTTTATTATGAGCTTATTAGCAAAGCGACGAGTACATGTGGCTCAAACAGGTCTGACTTGCTGGTGTGCTTTCGTGCTAACAAACCAGCTACTGGCAGCTCTGTGTTATTGACTTGAATCACAAAAAGTCTCACATCCATCAGAGCGGATGGCTGTTTAGAATGCTTTTGGTATTAGGCACTACGGATGATTACGTCCAGTAAAATGTGGACATTCCAGACAATATGTCAGATTACTGGCACTTCAAAATGAAAGCCGCTCTAATCTTTCAATATGTCACCTTGAGTGTCTTGCTCAGAAAGTCATAAAGATTACACACTAAGAACAGGTTTCACTTTCATATTAATAGTCAAACGCATGTGTCAAATACTCGTCAGTTTTCGGATCTAATGAGTGAAGTTCTGGTTCCTCTAACACTTCACAACCTCCCAAATAATCATTTTCGACCCAGTATTTTCCTTTCATGTTTGCATTTTCATATATTTTTGCAAGTAAAATTAAAAAAGAAGAAACTTTGATGGGATATCTACAACACATTTTGTCATCATTACTAACAATATGTTTAATTTATCAGACACTTGAGAGTTGCTTTCTTTGAAATGAGGCGAGTTCGAGTGTGTAAAAGTCCTAGTCCAGCATTTTATTTGTTGGTTTAGCAACGTTCTAATGTCCGTAGTTATGCATTTGTCAGTTTCAGCATTAAATTTGGATATGTGTGAAGTATGTACAACAGAAAATACTTAATTTTTAGTAGTTGAGGAACTGTTTAGTGCAACAAATTGAAAAGAAATCCACATGAAGCAAAATGAAAAAAACAAACACAAAATGAACAAAAAAAAAACCCAGTAAAAATTACCAAATTAATCCACAAAAACAGCAAAAATGATTAAAGTGAACAAAAAGGAACAAAATGAGCAAAATTACTGAAATAATCAACCAAATAAGAAGACAAGGTTTGAGGTCACACTAAATAATGACGAACATTTGCAACACATTTAGTTCAGCTTTTTGTGTGTCTTTTAAAGCTGTGCACATATTTTTTTTTTATCGGAAGAAACGAGAATAAGAAATAAATATGCATCATCATGTTAAACCTGCAAAAACAACAAGCGTAAAGTTGGATGAAGACACAGTAGTGTGTATTCAAAATATAAGTTCAGATTTATGTATTAACAGAGTCGTCTATTTTAAAATGTTCAGGGTTAATTAGGCCATCAAACCTTTTAATTATAGTTGTTTAAAGTTATGTGAAAATGCAGTCTCAGGCTACATTAAGACAGCAGACTCGATGCACATTTCTATTTTTTGGGTGAAATCAGATTTTTTTTTATCTTTTTTTGTGCTCGTTCATGTTACACATTAAATGCAACTTCTATCAGTTTGGAGTCTGAACTGAATGTGACCCTCAAGTGACTCGCATGCAGAAAAGAGATCCTGATGTAATTCATAACCACACATGCTTTTCTAACAGTTTGTAGAGAGATTTGGTTTTAATAAAGTTAATCTAATCTAATAATTTTCCCAAAACCTTCCGAGAGCCAAAAGCATAATTCATAATGCATTCATCAGTTATACTAGTATGTCCTCATTGCTCCCTGTCACTGCTGTGTACAATCCAAATTACATGCCACTACATGCTAAATTTACTCCCCGGCCGTGCAGTAACCTCTTCTTCTGGAAGTCTGGGTTCTTCTCTTTATGACTCAGAAGATGACTAACCCTGGTTTGGTTTGGTGTTGCATCAGCTGTCACGGACACAGTTATAAAAAGAAAAAAATAAAACATAAGTTATGTGCCGCATGATCTGCAGCAGGAACATTTGGTCACAGAACAGAAGTTCGATTTCACGACATCATCAAGTCTTTTTATAGACTTTTACTGTATCGGCAGAAAGAGTCTGAGGTCTTTCTTTGTTTGTTTGTTTGTTTTTTTTAATTTGAATAGATTTTGACTTGGAAATTTGCCCATGTTGAATATCTTTGTATACATTATTTTGCCATTATATTGTAGTTTTTATTCAATAAATCAGATTTTTCAGTGTAAATTTTAAATAATAAATACTTTGGGGCAATGATTAACCATTAGCTGATTAGTGTTATTTTGGGATAATTATCATTGACTGATTATTTCATAGCACTGATCTAACAATACATGAATACAGACACATAAACACAGACGTCCATTCCAAAACACTGGATGAGGATTTTACTCGGACCTTTAAATAATTTTAACAAAGGCTCTAGCATGAAGCATGTTTTGACAGCAGTGAGGTGCCTGGAACAACTAATGGTACATTTGTTTGGACAGATATAATTATTACAACAAAAATAGTTTATAAGAGTTTAGTTTCAGAACCGATATCTATCCATTGTCCATGTTTTCTTGATAATAACCAAAATCGCTTCAGTTCTTATGACAATATCTATGTCCTTGTACTGACAAAAGCAGTGCTTTTCGGCATTCCATGTTTTCTTTTCTGTTTTAGCCACATGATACACACAGATTGCATACTTTATTGCATAACCAGTGTTTTTGAAGACTTTTAATGGTCTAATATTTTTTCTATGACTATGCATTGTTAACAGCACGTAAACAGAAATATAACACATGATGCAAATATGGAAGTGCTTAGTTTATATAACGTGAGATAACATTTTGTTTACGCACAAAGGTTGGAATTAATCGCATCTTCACACAATCTCATTCCCACTGTTGTCTTGAGTCTTGAACCTGAAAGCAGAGACAATCATGGGAGCATTATTCTCTTTTAATTCCACCCTATGAATTCCATATTTGCCTCATGCATGGTGACCAACCTGTTCTTCAGCTTCATGCTGTAACACAGTCACATAAAAAAATAAATATTAGACCATTAAAAGTAATCAAAAACAATGGTTGTAATCAAGTGCTAGTTCCTATGTGTATCATGTGACTAAAACAGACAGAAAAGAAAATGTGGAATGCCCAAAAGCACTGTTTTTGTCAATACAATGACATAGATATTGATGTAAGAAGAACTGAAGTGATTTTGGTTATCAAGAAAACATGGTAAATGTATACATATCAGCTCAGAAATTAAACTGCTATGAGCTATTTTTTCTTGGTATCATTATATTTATCCAAACAAATGTACCTTTACTTGAACCAGGCATTAAAATGAACAAGAAATTGACAAAAACAAGGGCAGTCTAATGATTTTTGCCGCAGCTATACTTTCCCGGATGGACTGATAAAACAATTTGATCTGACTTTTTGACACAACCTCGTCTGAGAAAGTGGAGCCTCTGCTGTGGTCTCTACACCTATCATTAGTAAATCTATTATCGTCTGCATAGAAGGGTTGAAAATGTGTTGACTGTAAGTGGAGATCACACTGAATCTTATTACAGAAACTAAGAAAAAACCTACTGGTTGACTCACTGCTGTCGATGTCCTAAAACCTGCAGAAAATACTACTGTGAAATATCTGGCTTATCTATTTAATATAATAAAAAGTGACAGACACAGCAATAAAACTCAACTTCAACTTTATTTATCTTTAGAAAGGATGTTCAGTGTGCTGCAGGTTTCCTAAACGCATTCACATCAGAATAAACCTATACAACACAGGGCAACACAATGGAGCCACTTCCATCCCCACCCAAATGACAAAGGTCACAATTGGGCAATACACAAATTAATTTCCATAATGGCCATAAGTATTAAAAGATAAATAAGTGGTGCCAGGCACAATAAATCCCACCCCTTGCAAATGTTTACCTGATTTGTTCCATCTCTTATTATTGTGAAAACACATTTTTGGTGACCTTGACCTCTGACCTATATTCACCAAAATTTAATGGGATCTATTCTGGACCACCTCGCACCTTTCCTGAAAATGTAATGAAAATTGGTCCAGTAGTTTTTGTGTAAAGCTGCTGCTGCAAAAAACAAATAATCACCCAAACAGACAAACAAAAAACAAACCAAAAACAATACCCTTGCTTCCCTTTAACAGCATCCGTAAAAAGGAGCAGTTTATGCAACAGGAGCAATTTATGTTATTTCTATAAAAAGTTTCAGATACAGTCGCGCAGGCCTTGTTAACCTTCCTTTATTTTAGTTTTCACCTCAGTGTAAAGTCCGTAAACTGTACATAGAGCACAGAATAGACATCAGACACAGCAGATGTAATAGTCCTAAATAATGGCTTGGTCAAACTCTACTTAGTTTCACTTTTTCAAATCGCTGTAAAAGTGTTCATATTATAATTTTACACACTTGAAAGACTATTCGGCCTGCAGGGATGGACAGGGTGAAGTGAATGTAAATGGTATTTAAACAGTGGTTAACTATTAATTGGATCAAGGCTTCACGTTGTGAATCATGTTATTGTCAGCGTCCTGTGCAGTTATAATACAGAAGAGTTTATTTGATACGACTCTTGTTATTTGCACTGACAATTAAGCTGTGATTCTATTAAATTTCCGTATAGTCTCGTAACCATTCTACGGGATACTTTCCATCTATGAAATGGAAACCAACATGTTCTAGTCTGAAAAGCAGCAGATGAATAAATACTTTGACGAGCTGTTGGTATAATTAAATCATCTGAACCGCAGGATTTAAATTTACGACATCGCTGTAAAATATAACAGTTGTGTATTCCAGTATCTCAACTGTTTTCTTTCATTACTGTATCGTCTGGTTCTGTAATCCTGTGTTCTCACCAGGAGGGAGTGGGTTCTTACAACGCTAAGTTCATTGTCCTTCTNNNTACGGCCGTACATGGGAAGGTGGGGGGGGGTTTAGGCTTAGCATGGAGTTCAAAGTCTGAGCTGAGGATTATTCTGTAATGGAAGTATGAGAAAATTTATTGCCTTGTTGTAAATCTTTATTACAGGTACGCACAAGGAAAGATGGGAAATAAACTGAGTGCATGACCCGGTTAAAGGGGTGTCTTGTGGGGAGATCAGTCTCCGTACGTTCTCGTAGTCTTTTCCTTTTTTTTTTTTTTTTCCCCCAGTTCTCTTTTTATTAGGATTTTCCATGGTTCACATATTTATTTACATAACAATTCACCATTCTCATCCATTCATCTGTAAATTATAATTGAATCACACAGCAGTAGGTTATACCCGTGACTCCACAGACAATACAGATAAGGATAATGGGTCCTCCCTCCGCAATACAAAAGATGAAATTTATACAATACTGAATTAAGAACTAAACTCCCTAGGACAAGAATGCTGGGGTGCCCCTTTGTGGTACTGAAAAAAAAAGTTAATACAAAAGGGTTAAAAAGGGAAAAAAGGGGTGAAATTTGCATATGTCATGGCCTTAGATAAACGGTGGTCGGAGTATTTCCACTTTATACTGTTTGATTGTTTGATACTCATTCCATTACATCTCAGAGGCAAATATTGTACTTTTATGTCATTACCAGATGCTACTTCATTACCAGATTCCCTTCAGTTTATCTCTATTATCTTTGTGATGAACTAAAGGATGAAACATTTCTTTCTCTTCCTTCTGAAGCTAAATAGACCCTTCTAACACCCCCTTGGATTCACTGTGACAAAGCTGGAAACAGGCCTGATTTGAAAAATTGGCAATGTCATTAATGTGATTAAATATTAAGTTATCTTCTGAGAGGAGGGTGTGTCTAATGAGCTCCTCGGCCATGATCATTTTTGTAGATGCTAATATGCATACATTTAAAGAATTTTACAAGTCAAGTCAAGAGGGGGAAAAAAAGTGTTACCTCTTTATGTCAAAAGATGAATTGGATTGGGTATCTTTAACTTTCATTATGAGATTCCCACTTCTTTTATAATGTAACTGCTGCAGTTCCTAGCATGGCTTTTAAAGTAAGATATTCTCATTGAAGGTATTTTAACAAGTGAATTATCTAAATCGTGACCCTAAACCTTCTTATACCCGTACTTGAATGTGTTTTTCTTTTGTTTTCTATAATACCAGATGTTTTAATCTCCTATTTCTGTTTACTTTCAGGTGAGGATGACATGTTTACACTGAACTTTGCCCTTAAAGACTGACCTCTGTTTGGTCAGCGTAAGATATATAACGCATCATCGTTGAGGACCTGCCGTAGCCACCATGTCTGTTCAGGAAGTACCTCAACGACCCACATCACCTTCATCTATCAAATCCGAAGGCAAACTCAAACCAGAGATCCCTCCGAAGCCGTCGCACCAACCAGACTCCCCCACTTTGGGGGAAAGAGGCAGCACATTGAGGCTCTCTGGTGGGAAGGTCAAGAGAATTGTGAACAAGTTTAGCAAACAGGAGGCTGGAAAGAATACAAATGAGGACCAGCCAGCCAATGGTACCACAAAACACACCTCAAGTAAACGGTTCAAAAGGCCACCCACGGTAAAGCCCAAACCAGGCCGCTTCAGTCTGCCACTCCAGCTCCAGACAGGGGGGGAACAAGCACCTCCACTGCCCATGAAGAGGAGTCGGATGCTGCAGAAGCAGAGGGAGACCCTTGGCATAGAGGACGGATACAGCATCACTGTGGAAGGAGGTCGATCAGGTATGGTCCATATCCATGAGCAGAAACCACTCTCAGCAAACTTACGGTCCAAGTTCCAGAGGACCAAGAAAAGAGCCCTGAGGTATTCCAAACTGAATTTTACTGGACAATGTGAAATTCTATGTTTTATTAATAAATTCTTGCAGGAGGACCCCCAAACCCCCAGCTGTGTGTCCTTGATAAACTTAAAATACATGAGAAAATATATAGTTTTATTCAGATTCTGAAGTATCACATTTTCTTTTGGGATGATGATGATGGTAGTAATAATAATAATAATAATAATAATAATAATAATAATAATAATAATAAAGCATATTTTGCCTGTAACTCTAATGCCTATACCCTGGGACACCACTACCAATTCTGGGCCCCATGAAAGGTAAACATTGTGGACTTTTCATAAAATTCACTGTCTTGTCAATCTGTCAGAGGGGTTTGGGGTGGGGGTTGTATATGAGGCATTCTTCCGAATTGGCTTAAGTTGCAGTCCCACAATGAAAAATACATTTTAAAAAACAATTAGGTATTTTCTGGAAACAGAAAATGAAACCAGTTGTCTTTCATAATGCATTACTATATTTCAACCTTTACTTTAACCCTAATTTCATCTCACATTAATGGTGAAATCAATATAATCAACTTTATACATTTTACTAGAAAAATAGTGTTTGATTTTGATGCATCATAAAAATTCAAAATGACAAAATATGTTAAAATATTAGTCTTAATTTATTTAACTGTTGAAACCACCTACGTTTAAAAAAAAAAAATCCTGTACATGGAGGAATGGAAAAAATATTAATAGTTTATATACTTATTATAATTCTAAAGGTAATGTTATGTTTCTGTGGTGTAAAATTTTGAGAGAATAAATTTATTCCAATACCATATGCAAATAAAAAAATACAAAATTGACTGTACTTTTAGTAAATATGTGTTCTTTAGATGCGGTGCAACATTGATATGGTCAAAGTTCTTCCAAAATAGGATACAAATTTCACATAGTTTCCAACCCTGTATTTGAACCAATTCGGTAGAATGCCTTATATACATGGGGGTGCAATCCATAACTAACGTAACTTACTCTGGCGTAAAACAAAAGTGAAACTTTACATGCTCTTAATGTCTGAATCCCGACTTCTATGCCTATATATTTGCCCATGTTTCCCCGGTGCCCCAGCCTGTACCTTTTAATATGATGCATAAGATATCCACATGTCTACAGATGCACTAACATTGTCCAAAGCAGGATTAGGTTGACACTAAATAAAACTCTTCTATTGGTAAACATTATCCAGCATGGTCATGATTCATTCAGGAAACTGTGCTAGTATGGGTCAGACTTTCACCTCTGGCTTTCATTTAGAACTGGTAGCTCAGTAATTATAGTTCCTTATTACAGCTTTTAGTCAGATGATCAGAAGTTAATCCCATTCAAGGGTAATTCAGGACAGATTTCTGAAGATCCTTTTACATTCAAACATTTGTTAGTGGATGTGGAGTCACAGTCTGCGTGAAGCTGTACAGGTGACTCCACAGTGCATTCTGGGTGTTGTTCAGAGCCCTCCAACAGACAGGTGTGGTGCCGCTGGCGGATGGTAAACAGGTTCTGTAGGTCAGCTGATCACCTGTGCATGTCTCTGTGTGCATAAGGTAGGGTGTCGTATGAGTGTGCTCAGTCATAAAAGTCAACTCGATGAAAGCAGGAAGTGAGACGCCACACTCTCCTGCGCTGAGATCCAATCAAGTATAGATACTCCAACGTGATGAGAATTCAGTGTTGGTATTGATTCTGTTATGTCATGAGAGTCAACAACAGAGGAAACTGAGGAAGTGACGTGATATTGGATATTTGTCACCACATAAACGTTGTTTGTTGCCTCCATAGTTACACTGAAATCCACTTCTTTGTTTTGGTTCCTGTCAGAACTGAAAGATTAGGCACATACTACCCATACTAATCCTGTGAATGAGAAAAACCGCTTTACACCCACAAGTAGTGATAATTGTATTTGCTATCAGTTAGTCTGTCATACATTTTTTTGGAGGGCAGTTGCGTAATGTCATATAAAGTTTACAATGGGATTTCAGAAATGAAGTTGTAATGTTGTGAATTAGGGCTGGGCGATATATCGATATATTTTTTTAATGTGATATGGAATTAGACCATATCACATATATCGATATAGTTCAGATTTGTGCTGTGATCCCTGCTCCAGCCAAAGAGCCAAAAGATTGGCCTATTTTATTTCATAGGCTATTTTTATTTAAGGTATTGTTTTTATTTAAATGGGCACTTTATGTTGCTTTGATTTAAAAAAAAAAAAAAAAAGAAAGAAAGTACTCTTGTTGATATGCAGTATTTATGCTAGCTTGAACTGTTTCAATAAAACTACTTGTGAGATGTCATATTTGACTTCGACTGAACATGTGCTCTCACTTTGCGCTTAAAAATATCGGGCTATATATCGTATATCGATATTCAACCTAAATATATCGGGATATGACTTTTGATCCATATTGCCCAGCCCTATTGTGAATGATGTCATAAGCCTAAAGGCAGTTTCATACAAAGAAAAAGTCCCAATAATACAGAGAAAAATCCGATAGAAAGTCCTAATATGTTGTAACATTAAAAGAAACTTCATTCATTCATTTTCCAAACCACTTAATATAGCATCTATTTATCCATTACTAGAGTTGTCACAATTACACTCAGATTGACATGCAGCAGTGAATTCAGCAGAAGATTTACTATTATGACTTTTTTCTGTGATATTGCCGTTTTTTCTCCTACATCATAGCATATTCAATAGTTCTTTTAACCTACTGAGCTGATTACAAGCCATCAGAAGGACTCCTCAGCTGACTTTTTCTTTAGTGGTTAGCTGATCTGCGTCACAGCTTAGGGAAAATTATTGAACATTTGGTAATTTTAAGGAGAGGTGAAGTTGCTTGTTGAATTTTTGTAAGAAAAACACTGAAAAAATATATATGAATGAATTTATTTTTGGTTTGTACATCAATCATTGGACTTATTACTACAGAAGTATGAGCTTATTTTTATATATGATGATTTTATGGCAGTTTTTTGTGTATGTAGATTCTTTTTTGTCTTTAGAATCCTGCAAGTATAGTAAATTAGAGATCTGCAAGGACTATTTAAAACATAATTGTCAACCAGATGCTCTGTTGAATGTAGATTAATGCTACAAAAAAAGCCACAAATGATACATACTGATATTGATCTGCATCTCATTTTGAGCAGGAACTACAGTAGTATATTTTCAGTTGTTTGATCTATACTTTATGAGATTTATTTTCAGTTGGTCTTAATTATTTTGGTCTCTTATGTAGCATTAATATAATCACAAAATATGGGTTGTTTTCAGGTTTTTTTCTTTTTTTTCTCTCTTTTTTAGATGTTTTAATGAAAAACCCAGGAATAAAACATGTGATTTCCCCAAAACTTTTATCATACAAAAATGTATTTTATGAATTTGGATAATTGTTTTTTTTAGCCTTCAAATTTCTTTTTTGACTTTGAGTTTCTGACTTTGACAAAACTCAGTGAACCTTCAGTTCAGATCCCTCCTGTTTTTCTTGCTCTCATTCCATTTCCTTGCGTCAATATTAGATTGTTCCCAATGCAACCCCCCCAGAACTTTTCCATGAATATTTGAAGACAGCACTTAATGCCGTGCAGACATGTTGTATTTGCATAGTGCTGACTCAACAGTCCAGTCAGTCCAGTGTAGAGATATTATGCGGATTGGGGGGGGAGGCTTTTATTGATGGAGTGCTGCCATATCTGGGGATACACATGGAGGAAAGAACTGGACAGGAAATGGCAGGTTCACACCCTGTAGCCTCGCATTTTACCCTGAAGGGAAAATTAGCATCAGTCATAATACAACAACAGGGTTAACTAGTGGTAATTAATATCCTTATGCTAAACAGACAATCTGTTAACCTGGAAATGTTGTTTATGATGCACATACCTTAAATTGACTTTGACGTGTTACCCGATAAGGCAATTATATTTCTTTCATTACCTCTGCCAAGGAGGTTGTTTTTTTCCAGCGTTGGTTTGTTTGTTGGTTGGTTTATGTACAAGATAACTCAAAAACTAATGAATGGATTTTGATAACATTTTCAGAGTAGGTTGGTAATGGGGAGATGAAAAAATTATAAAATTTTGGTGGTGATCCAGAAGAAAAAACCGCCATTATCGAAAAAGAAAATTTTGTGAATAACTACTGAACAAATAATATCAACATGAATCCACTTGCTAGAGGTACATTTTCATGGTAAAGTAATCTAAATATGGACACAAAATAATTGTAGGACTGTTATTTTAGATGGAAATCCCAATATGGGGGGAAAGGAGCTGCTTGACGGAGGTCTGCGTGCTCAAAAGTGCTTTTTTTTTTCTAGTTTATTCATTT
>JAPTYR010000011.1:19512173-19527729 GCA_029814505.1 Siphamia roseigaster
AGGGGGTCACGGGAGCACCGCTGCTCGTTGAGGAGAGTAACTGCAGAGTGACACATGCTTTCACTTCAGAGTCTCCATAACACCAGAAAAGTCTCCAATAACACCAGAAAAAGTCGCTAGATTTGTCGCTAGTCGCTTTTGAGAAAAAAAGTCGCCAGATTTAGCGAGAAAGTCGCCAAGTTGGCAACACTGCTCTAAAGTATCCTTTGTCCTTTTCTAGGATAGACCGATTGGCACATCCGTGAACGTCACAAAAGTGAGGCGTTTTGCTTGACAAAAACAAGTGGTCTTCTATGGCTTTCAATAGCTCCATTTGCAGGGTTGCCCACCAGCTGGGTTTCGCGCGCTTTCAAAAATACGGAAGTGACGTCAACTGAAACCCTGCTATTTGAGAACGATGCAGAGAAACCTGGAATGGAGTAACACGGAACGGAGTTGGATTCTATTGGCAATGCATTATGTTTGAGAAAGTCGCACAAAATCCCGGACGTTTTTTAGGTCTCAAAAGTCGGACATGTCCAGGGAAAAGATGACGTCTGGTGCCGTTAGCTTTGGCATTAGCCGTTAGCACTAAAGGTGCTCAGGAACCAACCGAGATGTATTTCTGTATCTATGAGGAACCATATCTAAGTAAAGCACACCTGTAGCTGTTTTAGTGTCACCTCCTGATGTTTCTCTGCATGTAACACCACTTCAGTCACCATTTTTCATAGTGTTAAGTATTTGGTAGTTTTCATTGATAAACAAGTGTCTTCATGTTGACTTGGTATGTGGATTTTCACAAGTTGAGTGATGTATCAAACTGAAGAACATTACTTTATCAGCAAAATATCAGTTATCATTAAACTGAATGTAAACATTCTACAATTTCCCAGTTTAGGTACAATGAAGGATTCGTCTAAAATGGCATTTCCATCCACTGTTACTGATGAAACTCTTAAGTTTCATTGAGCCAATGCTCTAGAACAGTGTTTCCCAACCTTTTTCAGTCAAAGCACATATGGTACATTAGAAACATCTAAAGGCACATCACCAAACAAATGTCACAAAGTGTTTATTGAAATATAATGCAAATTTAGTCTTTATTTTTCTTAACACCTGAGCTTTTTCAGTTAAACAGTTAAGCACAATGCAGATACTCCTGTAGGGATTGAAGAAATACAGCAGCTGAGTGGATCAGTGGTGTGCTGTCATATTTGTCTAAAATCACATTGCTTGCTTACTGTACCAATAAGGTGAAATTGGAGGATTTCTCAACATCCACTGGTTGGAAAATGCTGCACTGGAAGATGACTATGTGCATGTTCGTTAGAGCCTCTGAATGTGCCAATGGGTCATGTGATTGAAAAATACCAATTGTGTTTACACCAGCTCTTCTGTAGTTATTGGACTAGTAATTCAACTGATAAAGACTTAAGTCTTCAAGGTAACCTGCATGTGCCTTCTTTCAGTCCAGCCATATTTAAGTCAAATCTGTTTTCTTGCAGGGGTCTTCCATATGGAGTGTCATGATCGCTATTTTGTGACTGCTGTTAACTTGTCTTTTACTGGGCAGGAACCTCAGTTTGTTGCTGTTGGTAAGTTCTCTTTAAGGGAGGTAATAACAAAAGGCCAAGATTAAATAAGCTGTAGTTTATTTTCAGTGTAGTCATCCCCATCTAGAGGTGAGTGATACTGTATGCTCATAAATGTGAAATTCCTTTTTTAAATAAAGGATCAATTTGATATGTCGCTGAATTTGTACTTCAATCCTTGGCTCAGCCATTGCAGCTCCATGGGTGTCTTCAGTTGTGTTTGGTTTCCTTCAGATGAGATGGGTGCATTTCCAATTGTTGGCCCATATGCAGCAGAATGCGGCTACATGGTCACCCTTCGTCCTCAGCAGAACTGCATGGTGCTCCGAGCCTCATACTTTAGCTGTCACACATACAATGAGGTATGAAACCATTTTCCTACTGTAAATCATCCCTGTGTGTAAAAAGTAACTCAAACTAAACACAAATCTCATGAAAATTGACCTGCAAAAGAGCACTGAAGGATATTGTCAATGATTTAGGAGTAAAGTTCCACCCTAGGGAAGGTGGTGACATGTACTAGTCTTATGTTAAGACTTATTCATTGGTTTGTATCCTTTTTTGAAAGTTGACTTTGTTGGCATGATTCATCTTTAGTCAAGAGGTGAGATGAAAGCATAAGTAACAAGACTGTAATTGACAGTATTGATGTTGCTTCAATTTGAATTTATGCCAGCTAAACTAACAAAGGTAATTATCACCAGCAATTCTCAAAGTTTATGGGTACTTATGGACTCTGGTCCTTTGTCTCTTGTTTTAGAGTTATAAGATGGTTGCAAATTCACACAAAGCGATAATCTTGCCACCAAGCTAGAGCTGGCAGTGCAGACAGTTTCCTCCTGTATCAGTGGCCACACCTTAATCATGACGAACTTCCAGCTTTGATGCGTACATTTGAATTGGCTTTTAAAATTCCTGTGTACGCTTTGGACGAAATGAATCGTAAACATGAAGTTGCTATAAGCTTTCACTGTCACTCTTAAGCAGTCAGGCTGTCAATGATGGGTTATTCACTGCCCTGTGGTGGAATTTCCCAGAAGACTGCAACTTGAACCTTTTTCCTGTTGGATGTTTCAGAATGACAAAGTGTTCACGTTCCGATTTCACCTCTTGGCAACAAAAGGACAGAAAAAAGGACAGGAAGTCCCTTACACATTTAACAAAACCTGTTCTCCATCTCTGCCCTGGTCTCCCAGAGAGATCACTTGTGAAGAAAACTACATGGAAGTAAGAATATTGAGGATGGCTCTCTAATGAAATTATTCTTGACATTCTTGCTTACTCATGTTTCATTTTGTAGGTGTCTGTGAGGAGTGACGTGACTTGTGGGTTAAAGGCAGACTTCTGGAGTAAAGCTGTAAAATCTGTAAGTTGGTGTGACTGGAGGACATGCAGTGTAGACAATGATTGAGTTCAGGGGTTGCATTCAGCCAATATATAGATGGCCTTTATTCTACTCACATGTACAATGAGATTTGAGCATCTCCAACTGTGCAGAGAAAAAGTCCTGTAATATGTAAAAACAAATTGTAGATGCAATATATTAAAATGCTCAGACAAATGGCAAAGCATTTCAGCCAAAGATTGATTACGTTGCACACTTTGGTGTTACAAGAATACTGAGGGGGGGCTGAGAGTTAAGAGCCATGATGGCTTTTGGAAAAACTCAAATCTGTTCTGGCTGTGATGCACCTGTAACACCTCCCTGAGGGCAGTACATGAGAACAGGGTGAAGGGATTAGACTAAAATTAGTACATGAGAAGCATAAATCTATAAATTTTATAATGTGACCAAACTTGAGAAAATATTTCAACTACTCTATGCCTCATTTACAAATGTGAGTTGCAGCTCACTGGGATCTACAAATGCACATAATGCTAAAGTTGCACCAATGCTTCAGACACTTGCAAGGATGGCTTGTAAATGACCATTTTAATATCAGTTGCACTAAAATGGTGGCAAATTTAGAGTCCTTAGCTCATGGGTATTACTGCAATAGTCTTCACATGATCATATTGGTATGAATGTGGAACCTGAACAAATTGCTCTTGACATTACATTTTTAATAGCTTTGTAACTTCTGTGTTTCCATGCATCCTGTGGTTTACCTTTAGGCAAATAGATCAGCTTCAGCCTGGACAGTAAGATTCCATAAGGCAGGGCAGCAGGTGACAATGGGCCTCCTGGAAGCTCGTAATAAAGGTTATGTGTTCAGCATGACACATGAAAGGATTGTGTTTCGAACACTATATGGACAACCTGACTCAAACGGCACAATGGTAAAACAAGCTCATTGCAATTTCACTTCACTCTGTGCTGGTATTGAGACTTTATCCTGGACCGAACTATCTCTGCAGGTGAATGGTGTTCCAGTAGACAGCATCCATGCAACTCTGTTCTCCAAACAAAGCTGGGTTGTCCTCATGGTCGACTTGGTCATCACCTGCTCAATGTGTCAGTAACTATTAAAACGTAACTTTCTGTAGCTTATTGCAGTGATTTGACCCTGTTCTGTCATCAAACAGATGAAGGTTCATATGAGGATGGAGAATACATGAGGTGGGAGACTCCAGAGACACCGTTCCCTGGACTGACTGCCCAACAGATCAGCGTCGGACTCGGTGACGAGCTTATGGAGCTGCCAGTTGCAGAGAACAGGGGTTACATTGCAGAGAAAAACAACAGCAAAGTCCAGATCAGCATCCCCTACAATGCAGAAGGACGTGACAGGATGGTAAGAAGGAACTGAGTTTGTAGATGTGAGGCTTCACTAATTACAAAATATGCACTCATATAACCAATAGCTGCTTAATTTTTCTGGACAGGTAAAGCTGGGTTTTTACACTACAGTGGTGGTAGAGGTTGGCATGAAACAGTTTTACAGTGCTCCTGTAGTTTAGTGACATCTGCCCATAAACTGTTTCTGCAGACCGTTGTAAATGGTGAACTCTTCGAGTTCTTCATCTTTCATCTCCATTGGGAGCAAGTCTCAGTGGACACAGATGAAGTTGAGACCAGACTCCGCCTCCACAGAGCATTAACCACTGGCCTATTGAGACACCAGTTCATCATTGACAACCGTAGGTCCAATCAGATCTGGAACTTTCTCCACTTGTCACAATCTAATGCTACATTCACACTAGTCTTCACATTGAACGAATTTTATTTTTAGATGATTACATGATGATGCAATCAGACTGATGTAAACATGAATCCTCATGTAGCTGTACTGGTACATATGGATCTTTCCAGGGCTTCCTTCCTCAGTGCAGAATGTGGCATCTGTCACTTCAGAGTTTTTAAGACTGAAATCTGTCACTATGCTAATGAATTGGCTCAAATGGTACATATGAGTGAGCTGCAGAAAATTTCAGTTCCAATTTCACATAATTGGGTTACTGATGCATCACATATCGGATGTTTTGAATTCTAGTCTGAATGTAAACTGGGTCACAACATAAATCAGATGTGGGTAGTCTTTGCTCGTCTTCTACCTGCAGTGTCCATAGAATGCCTCTAAATTTCAGGAGCTGCTGTAGAAGATCGTATCTTCAGTGTGTACTTGGGCAACATCCCTGAAGATGTACATCTGGTTGCTCTGGAACTGAATGGACAACAGTTTACAGCACCTTTTACAAATGCAAGCACCTGTGAAGTGCAAGTAGAGACTGATCCTAACACCACCCAAAGCATCACCCTGAAGGTGTCCTTTGATGACCCCTGTGTTAAAAAGGTACAAAATGGCACTTGAGGTCCAGTGGTTCCCTTCTAAATGTAGCAAGTTCTAAACTCCTTTGTGTCTCAGTCTTCTGCGGAAGATGCAGGTGTTCAATATCTGCTGGATGTAAACTACACACTGACTGTTTTACCTGAAGATAAACAATTTTACCTTGTGGCTGCTTTCGTGGCTGTCTCGACTAATGGTAAGTCCTTCCTGTCAGACAGTTGTCTGAAGCTGAGCACAGGTGACCACAGCACTGTCTCTTGCAGATCCTCCAGCCTGTGACGCCTTCTGTTCTGAAACTGGCATCACCTTCAGACTGGACCGCCGACCTTTGGAGCACCAGTGGGAGGTGGTCATTGGCTCAGACCCTCTGACACTGGACCTGGCCAACCAGCATGGCTACATCATGAGTAACGACAGTGACCATCTGCTGCTGGAGGTGCCGCTCTTCACCCAGGGCTATGAATACGAGGTCAGAGATGAACAACTTGAAAAAAGCATATCTGAGGAATGAGTGATAAACATGAATGTGGCATCTCTTTACAGAATATAACTTTACAAGGATTCAATGGCACATTTGAGGTTCTTGTGAGAGACAAAGACTCTAGAAATGTCCCGAGTTCAACAGTGAAGACGTGTCAATTCACTGCAGAAGAGCTAATTGGTGAGATTAACTGAAGTTTGGTTGAGTCATGCAATATTCCATTTCAGCAAACAGTGCAATTACTGTATTAAAGGAAATGGCTTTTTTAACCCTTACTGCAGCATGTGCAAAAAGCATGCACCAGTAGTTCTAAACTGGGGGTGGGGGGGGCAGGTTCAGGCAACAGATGGTCAATGATGAGAAAACCCTGGTGTTGACTGAAGGAAAGGGCTCTCAAGTCATGTTTCTTTTAAATTAATGCTTCCAACTTATGAGACAACATCACAGAACTTGATTTGCATATTTGGTGAATAAACTGCAGCTGGAAAAACCTTACAAAATCCATCCAATTTATAATCCCTAAGTTTGTCAGGATTTAGTTGAAAAATCCTGATCAAACTGGACTAGGTCATTGTCCAGCATGACTAAAGTTCCACAAAGCAACTGCAGGGTTGTCATTTTAATCCATTGTCTTGTCCATTCATTTTTGGGTCCATGCTTCTGATCAGCTTGCTTCTGACTGGTTCAGCATTACATAAAATGTTGTGTGGATTTGACATAATGAGACTCGTGTCTCTACAGTGTGTTCAACTGATGGGATGATGACTGTGGTCGCTGACCTGTCTTCAGCTGTTCCAACTGGTGGGGTCCTGGCCAGCGCAAACCTCCTGGACAAAAACTGTGGACCCAGAGAGGCCGATGAAACCCGGGCTCTGTTCTCATTTCCAGTCAACAGCTGTGGATCTGTAGTGAAGGTAGTAAATGTCACTTAAGGTTAATATGGATGACTTGCATGTGCTCTCCTGCAGTGAACTGGCCACTTAATACTTAAAGTTCTCTTTGCAATGCAAAAGCTGTAAACAGTCTGGTTATAAAATGCCTCCATTGGTGAATATTTAAGCAAAGTAATCAACTACACCTGGTACTGCTGCAAAATTATAGCTGTATGTGGTGAGCTTGTTTTAGACTGTTACTAGTCTAAACAGGCTGCTGTAAAGAACTCAAGTGAACATGAAATTTTTAAGGGGAAAGGTTAAGTTCTCTAGATGGAAAGTAGTGGCTGTAGATAAAACTTCACTGACTCTATGGCTACAACAACCTTCAGTCTGATATTCCTGATTAAAACTTTGAAGGTAATGTCTAAAATTTTTTTTTTTGACCAAACATCCTGTTTGAGCTTCAAGTTTTTAGATTGACTTATCAGACTGAAAAAGAACTCCAGTTAAGATTGAATCTGTTTTTAAAAATGTTTCAGCTCAGCCAGAAGTACGTGACCTATGAAAACCGGATTCTGTTCGACCCACAGTTCCTGCCTGTTACAAACACTAGTGCAGATATTGACCAGTAAGTACACACTTACTCAGCCATCCTTTGTTTATCCTGTTGACTACTAAAAACATGTCTCCTGTCTTAACAGAGTGGTGGTCCAGTGTGCATATCCCATTGTGGAGCTTCATCGCCTCTTCTCAGTGTTCAGGTTTGAGGCAGAAACAACTGTAGTTGGGCAAATCAGTCATTCAGCGACACTGATGAAAGGTAGGCCTTAGGTGATTTAGAAGAATCAGTTACTGTGTTTTATGTAGCATTGATGGTCCAAACCCTGACCAGCAGGGGTCAGTCACATACCTGACCACACTTCCTTCAAATTAAAACTGGCACTTGAGTCACTTGATTCTTATGTGCTGCATTATAGCTATTGGGTAAGACCTGTTTTGAGTGCAAACGCTATTACCTCAGCTATAAATGACATAAACCATATAGAACAATCTCCTTACAAAGTTTCCATTTCTTAATCTCTGGTTAAGACTAAACTGACAGATCTGAACTTCCTGCCTTATCACTCACCCAGTTTAAAGTGGTGAACACTACTTCCATTTTCTGCTAAGACACTAATGTTCACTTTTAGTGAATTTTGTTAGTCTTTTTACCTGTGGGCTACTGATCAAAACTTGAATTTCCCCTGGTGGAATTAATAAAGTATCGAAGTCTCACCCTAAACTTATCCTGAGCTGACAGGTGTTACTCCTAGTGGTCATATAAATTCCATCACTGGAAATGTAAATGAAAGCTCTCAACAGAAGTTTAAAGACTTAATTTGAAAAGGATTCTTTTGGACTTGAATATTGTTAAATGTACAACTTTAGTTATAACCAGAAGGGTTGGGCAGAAATGATGCATTTTTAAAATCCCACTTTGTACATTACATCAAACTAGATTTTAGCTCCATTCTCATATTCCTTAATGAGGCTAATCATTAGTTACAATTGGTAAAGTGAAATTTAATATTACACTTTTTAAACTTGCTCACTCAAATATTCCTTACTTACCCCATTGAACAACTTTGTCATTGGTTCTTTTCAAATGGAGGCAGACCTTATAACACCCTCTTAACTTGCTGAGGGATTAAATGTTCCTGGCTGAACTCATGTGCACTACAAACCAAACTTCCAGCAGTTTCACCTAAATTGCATCAGCTTAATACTTGGGATTTTATGAAAAGCAAACTCGTTGATTCTCTAACCAGCATGATGACCCTTTTTTTTGTAGTTTAAATGTTGGGTCTAGGAGGTATACTTGGCAGGCATTCCTCCAGTACTTCAGCATGTAGGTAAAAGGCATAACTACACTGACTCATGTGTTTAATAAAGGTGACTTTATTAGTACTGTAGGTCATTTTTTTTTTTTCCTCTGGAGAGTCTCAACTACACTTAACCTTAAAAAGGACCTGCATGTCAAAGGTACATCAGAAGTATGCTGAATTTAATATATTGCATGCCACTTTTTTAGTCTTAAACCAATCTCGACCTTAACTACCTCCAGCACATCATTCACACAAAGCCCCAAGGAACATTTGGTTTTATATGTAAATCAGCCACTGCCACCTGATTTGTTTTGCAGTATCTTATAAATGTTTAACTCATAGAATCATTGTAACATATACTGGCAAAATCAGAAAGCTGTGCTGATGGAACTCTGGTTACAAAGTGGCTATAATTAGTTTTCCAGCAGAAGTCTGATTATGCTCTATCAACTTATTTCTGTATTACTTTTCCATAAAGTCTTTAACTAGTCTGTCTGCCATTTTCCAGACCCTTGAAGCATTATCTACTTTGACTTGACTTCATCACTGGACAGTAACTCAATGACAAATGCATTATAGAATCATTAGTATCAACAAACCTCCAATCATGTTTCTAAAGACCTCACTATTAAATTCACACTCAATTCCCCTTCTGCTTGAACTGAACTTCATTGAAGCAGAATAACTTGTTTTACTCTGTAGAGCGGGAAAGACTGACTACTGAGCCAACGACAGTGCTGCCTACTCCACCTCCTACTGCTGGACCCATTGACATACGAGCTGCTCGCCAGCCTGCTGTCCAATACATCAAAGTGCCCAGCTTTATATACAGAACTGTACAGAAAAGTCAGTATACACAATATGCATCAAATTTAAAGTTTTGATTTATGACCTAGTAATTATATTCTTTCTTCACAGGGCCAGTAGATGAGGAAATGCCACTGTACTTTGACTTGTATTAGAATAAAATGAAGCAAACTTGAAGAGAATTAAATAATTTTAAGGATAAGTGACTTTTCATTGTTTTGAAAAGTTGACTTTCTGAACTAATTTTATAAATACTTGGGAAAGGTGCAATTATATTTGAACTGTTAATGTATTAAGTGCCAATTAAAAATGTATTGCAATGTCTATCTACAATAAAGGAATTAATGAACTGTTCATACGCTTCAGTTTGAGTGTTTTCTGAAATGTCAAACCCCAGGTCCTGCAAAGTGTTAAAGAAAAATTACAATTCAAGCTGAAGTGCTTGAGACTGACAACTGTCTTCAGTGAAAGATTTACTAAGAAAATGCACTGGCTCAATCACAGTAAACACATTATTCAATATGGGACTAAGATTTGAGTAATGGGTGAGAAACAACAGGGCTTGGAGGGGGGAGAATGGCAATAGGACACCCAGAAAGTGCAGGAAAACAGTTTATTTAAATTGAACAAACTGGGGCACAGACCTCCAAACAGCTCAGTTTCCCCAATATTGGAATTTCCAGAAAGTCCTACAATTGCTTCACCTCAATCTTAAGATTCCTTGACCATGAGACTGTACCTATAGCAAGTGGATTAATGTAGCCTTCACCAAGGTAGTTTTCTTGGCCAGCATTTGTCTGCAGAACTCAAATGGCTTTTGCTGGCATTTCCAGGGAGTGTTGGTCAAAGAAATGAATTTTGGTAAACTGTTGAACTAAAATAAGAACCTTGCTAGAGGTAAATCTTAATGGTAAACTAAAAATGAAGACCAAATTGTCAGTTATTTTAGATGTAAGTCCCAATATGGGGAGGATTAAGCTGCTTGGTCAGTCTGTGCTTGAGGTTTTTTCCTAGTTCAGTAGTTAAAACTCTTTGGGGTAATTCTTCCTGATGACCAAAATCCATTTGTCCAACATTCCCAGAAAATCTCAGCAACATTTGCTTACAAATGCCAGGAAAACACACAACCTTGACAGAGGTAACAAAGAGTAACTGTGTGAAGTTGAGATATGTGATCCCTTCAGTGTTCACCTCAGAGGACCAACTCCCAATGGGCCCTCTGATGCAGCTGCATGAGGAGGCTGCCTTCTGTAGAGTTCCCTCAAATTCAGTGGATTATCAGGGTATGCCTCAGTGACTTCTGAAGGTAAAATACTTTAGTTTTTCCTAAGCACTTAATTAGTTGACATGAGGGGATGACTGTCATAACGTAACACCAAATTATTAAACCTGTTTACTCTGCAAAAAACTTGCAGAATCATCATTTCTAGTCAAAATATCTCATCGTACTCAAAATAAGACCCAATCACTTAAAGTAATTGTTCAGAGATGGAGGGCACATCAGGACTTTGCATTCCAGTTATTTTATTTACTTTTATATTTAATCAAGTTAATTACAGCTCTTCACTTGTTTAACCCCTTCCTCTAATGATTTTTATTCTTGTAGCTGTGTAACCACTTACACTATCATCTATCCAACATTTTTTTAATTGTACCTATATTAGGTATTTTACTTTAAATTTTATTTGCCTGTTTTTCTTTGCTGTTAACTGGTAACAAAGGAGTTTTTAAACTACTGTGAATTACCTTTTTTTTTCTCAATCTGACAAAATTGTCTACGAACATTGCAGGAATATCAAATCAACTTAAGTCTACCGCAGTCACGGAAATGTTTACACCATCCCTGTTTTCCATTTGTCACTTCAATATCTCGTACAAATAAAGGTACATTTGTTTGGATAAATATAATAACAAAAAGAACTTTGATATCAGCTCTGAAATTAAACTATCAATTTTCCTGATGTTACCCCAAATCCCTTAAGTGCTTTTAGATATTAAGTATGTTTTCTTTTCAGTCTGATTTAGCCCCATGATAAACACAGGAGTCGTTACTTGACTGCATAACCATTGTTTTTAATGAGTTTTTAATGATGGGCTATGAATTTTTTTTTTCTGTAACTGGACATTTGGTGCAGATAGTTTTGCTTTCAGCCTCTAATCATGAGAGCATCCTGTCATCATCTACATGTCCTACATCTTCTTATACTTGACACTAATTGTTTTCAAACAGTTTTGATTGTCCCTTTCAAATGATCTGAAACTGTATCATACATTTGCACAATTGCACTACACCGCACTGCCCAATTTTTAAACTTCCTTGTTGTGTTTTACTGTTTTATTGCTTGTTTTTGTGCTTTGTTTTATGTATGGTGACCTTGAGTGCCAAGAAAGAAGAATGAAAATAAAATGTAGAAAATAAAATGTATTATTGTTAATATACCTGGTTTGTATGTAAATCGTTTTTATCATCCCATCTGCAACATAGCAAAACAGAACTCTAAAATAAGCAAATATGGCAATAGCATGGATTTTTTTTTTTTTTTTATGGATCTTAACCGCTGTTTTCTCTTCAAAACAAATTCTTAACTATTTATAGTGGAATGATGTTTTTCCATAAATGAATTGTTACTATAATTGTTGGTAACAAAACTGTGTTGATACAGTATGTCACTTAGTGCAAAAGTTTTAAACCTAACTACAAAAAATACATATTTCAGTGTAAATGTAATGTGGTTTAACTGAATAGATGCCAAAATTGAGATGGAGAGGATTTTCACTAAACTGGTCATATTGAACTGTTTAACTGTTTAATCCCCTAGAGCACTGTTTTTGCATATAATGCATTCTGTGGTTTTGTTTTTTGGGTCAGTGAACCTCAATAGCTTCTACACTGTTGACATGCTGTGTGCAGCCCCCACTAACTTTCAGGACTGTTGGTATCACATGACCGCTGTTGCCCCACTTTATGTTGTTGATACCAGACTGTTTGTTTTACAATAACAGATGAGCAGGTGCCTGTTCATTTATGCCGTTTCTGTAATGCATTTTCTGGTTTTATGTCTTAAGGATCAAGCAGGAACGGCGGGGGTAGCCAGGAGAGGAAGGAAAAGGAAACAAACGTAAGTTGTCTGGAAAACTGGAATCTCCAGAATATAAATAGTGTATAAATGTTAATGTGGATTTTATCTGTTTGTCAGGCTACAGAATGTGTTGGAAGATTTCAGAGACATGGATGCTGCAGCACTAGAGGAAACCAAGGCTACGGTAAGAGCACAGCACCTCACTGATGCAGATACTTTGGTTTAAAAGTCAGCTGCTCTGGCTGTTGATTTCTTCTCATTCTGTTTTATGCTGTGTTCGCACCAAACGCGGCGTGAAATAGTCGCGCGACCAGATTACATACGAAGTCGATGTAGAGATGCGGATTAGACGCAAATTCGCCGCAAGTTCGTCCAGCTGCGTGTTTCGCGCGTCATGTGTTAAGCGCGCTCCCGACTTTCGCTCATTTCGCATGAGTTGAAAATATTGAACTCTGGCGAATATTTCACGTGACACTCTGGTGCGATAGCCAACCACAGTCGTTGTTGTTGTTGTCGAAGTCAGCCCGTCAACACAAAAGCCGGACATTTCATCATGGAGGAAAAATTAATTGTTGCCGTCTGTGGCCACCTGGAGCTCCATGATGTGCAAAAGTACTTCTCCAAAGAACGGTCAAGGAAGGATATGGTCTGGAGGAGGTGGGGTTAGGAGGTGAATACTGTCTTGGTCATTTTAGGCGTTGTTGAGCGAGGATCCAGCTGGGTGCGTCGCCGATTTACTTCATGTATCCAGGAACGCTGGCGTCTGGCGTTCCTTTAGCTTCAGCAACAGAAAGCTTCAGCTATGATCTTCCTGATGTCGGCCGTTGTGGAAGTGGGAGGCGTTGGATGTTGACATGTGAATTACGCGAAAGTGGCGATAAACACTTGTGGACTCTGCAGCAAGTTTCACGCCGTGTTTGGTGTGAACGCAGCATTACTGAAACATCTGAGTCGGCTCCTCCTTGGATACCTGTCTTCCATAATAACGGCTATTATTGGAAAATATTCAGAAGCCATTACACAAGCAGAGCGTTTGTCCATAGCTTAGATCAAACAAATGGTCTGAGTCCACAGATGTTAACTGCTAAAGCTGTGGGAGGGGATACTTCTGACATCACTGGGCAGAAAATCTATACCAAGCTGTTATCATATTATAAATCAAGAGGAAATCAGATTTGAGCATGGGCTTGGAAACTGGGTAAAGAGGAGGTGATTTAATGGTGAAACAAGCTGCCATTAGTAATGTCACCTGTCACCATATCCGATAATAGGAACATTCTGTTGGAGAAGCCCGGCTTCGACCTGTAGAGGGCTGTTACACATGTATACTGTAACTGTTGCATTATGAGTCTAAAGAAAGGGAAACATAATTCTAGCCATTGCTCATTTTATGGATCTACTGAAAAAAATCTACATACTTTGTCCGTGTGACATGAAAATAGATATGGTTTTTTGTGTAATTCCACTCAGTCATATATGGTATTAATAGTATGGGCTCCTTTTTTTGGCGGTAATAAAGGATTAATATTGAATAATGTGATTGCAGTGATTGAACTGCTGTTCCCTTTTCTTCAGACAGCCCTGCTGAAGCCTGACAGATCGGTGCGAGGCAGGAGACGACGAGGCGCCAGGTCTCAGAGGCAGTGATTGGTTGAAGGAGCAGTCAGTCAGAGCTGATGACCAATCAAAGGCATCCAGTCGCCTCCCTTTCCCCTCCGTCATCACCACTTTTGTTTTTTGTTTTGTTTGTTTGTTTTTTTTTTTTTAATGCAACTGCACTAATATACCGTTGTCTTGCCAAACATTGTTTTGGCAACCACTATGGAAAAAAAAAAAACACATAGGAGAGAGATCTAGTCTGAGAAATTTATTTATAAAAAAAAAAAAAAAAAACAGAGAAAAAAAAATCAGATAATGACAACAGAAGCTGATTCCCAGTGTAACATACTGATCAAAATGGCATTGAAAAAATATTACTATAAGCTGCATTTAGGCAAGGTCTAATAAACGATATTGTCATTTGAGCTCAGGCTGAAGACACTATATTTAAGTACTGTATGTAGATTTTTGTGTGCAATATGTATTATGTGATGAAAACCAGATGAAATATAAAACTGAAACAGAGTTGAAATATGGAAATATGATTGTGAACCAATGGAAATCATGTAATGTGCTGAAATATTGCATGTATTGTTTTAGTATAGTATTTTAGAGAAGTAACAACATATATTCTGAGGTGTCTGGGTGGTTTTCTCAGCTGTTGCCCCCCATGTTTGTCTGCTCTCTCTCCCCTCTTCATAATAAACCTCAGTGTTCCAGGCCCTGTGAAGGAAGCTTCTAGCAATAGGCTTCTTTAACGGGAGAGAGAGCCACGTCTGCCCCTGTGATTTGTTATTCACTGAACCACATCTCTGGAGAAATGGATTTACTGGCGTGCCCTCTGCAGAGGAATGAAGGTCAGCCCCTACCTTGGAGATGCCATTTGCAGCACGATGCAATTGTTAATACGCAGCTTTGAGAAAAGCGGGCAGAAAACATTCATACCCATTTAGAATTCCAGTGATGGAGAGAGGAGAAAGGAGAAGAGTGGAGGGATTAGGAGGGCAAAGGCAGAGCTGGGCTTGTTTCTTTCACCGTTTCTTACTCTGTGCTTTGACTTTCTGCTGTTTGGGTTGGAAATGTTGTAACTGTAGCTGCTGTCAAACTCCATACATTCCTGTTAGCTGGTATAGCTTGGAGGGAAATTCCACCTTTGACCCTGAGAATGTGTGAGAATTCACAATGTGAGCGAGGCCAGGGCTTTGTTTGGTTTTACACCTGGTAGTGCTCCATCATGATTTTCCAACTCTGCCTGCTAGATATTATAAGATAAAACTGCAACTGTGAATCTTTTTGACAAATGATATCAATGTGATCATCATCATCAACCTGAAACCAGTCCCTAAAATTACAACGCATACTTTTTCTTCACTCATAAAGACTCAAACTTCCACTGGTGACCAAAATCCTGTACTGTTATAAATTATTTAATACCTGCTGATCCACTAATCCAATGGATCTCAACATTTTTTTACATCATGACCCCATTTTAACATCTCAAAGTTATGGTGATCCCACACATTGTTTGGTAAAATTAATTTGTAATT
>JAPTYR010000011.1:19724831-19736523 GCA_029814505.1 Siphamia roseigaster
GAACGGTGTTTTCCAGGTGGCTTTTTTTTTTCCTAAACAGTGTTTTCCCGTGAGTTTTTTTTTTACTGCGACCAATTGACCAATGGAATTTTAGTCGGCTAAATATTTTTTGGTCACCAATGATTATTCAATGATTTGGCGTCAGCCCTAGTGGACAATGTTGGGGCATGTTTGGAAGGATTGTGGAAAAGTTTCCTTTAAGATTTGAAGCTATTATAGGTGCAAAGGGTTATGTATTAAGATGTATAATACATAAGATGGTTATGTCTCTAAAATTCATATGGTGAGTGAATACTTTTGGCAACGTAGTGTATGTGCAGACTTATACAAAACCAGATTGTTTAGAAATGATCATAAAACATGTTTCAAGTCCAAACTAATCAGTAAATCATTTCAGAAACATATAAATGAGTGCACACACTAATGAGGTACGGAACACACAATTTCAAAGTTTATGCGTATAAATGGACTTTAAGAAGTGGTTCAGATGATTAAAATGAGTTTACCATTCGAAGCTCTTCAGATGGGGAATTGCAAAAACAGTAAAAGAGAAATTTGGAATTTAAAATACACTTCAAGAGCAGCACAGAGATTAAAAAATACTGGTTACATCAGCCAAAATGTCCCCAATAGCAAGGGGAAAAAAGTACAGAGAAAGGCATAAAACTTTAAAAATAAAGGAGTGGATTCAAACTGTATTTCTATTAATACATATAAAATCTGTTTTCAGACACAAAGACAGAGTGAAAAGGAGTTGGATAAAGGGAGTGAGAGAGTGGCAGACTGAAAAAAAGTGTTGAACAGTATTTGTTTGGGAATATCAACAGCCAGTTTTCTTAGAGTCTCTCTAGCTCTAGAGAAATAGAAAGTACTAAAGCTTCTGTTTCACTTAAGCTGCTGTTTTATTCAGCCACGCAAACATAATCAAATACACAGCCCACTGGTGACACAGTACAATAGCACAGTCGAGCAGAAGAGGTGCAAATGTTCCGCATAATGTAAAGCATCACTGTGTGCACAAGCCACTGCACAATAACACAACGCTTCTTTCAGGAGTTATAATCAAGCATAAACATACATTTCACCACAAAAAGAAAGTCTCTGCACCTGCCAAAAGGGAGAACACACCTTCTGAGCACCTGAAAACACCATATAACCATTAACCGTATTATCCAGCTGATCCGGATGCGGGTTTTGCGGCGGGGCCCGGGTCCGACTGGATCACCGGGTGGACCTGGGTCCGGCTGCTGGTTCGGCAGCCAGACCCAGGTATGGTGAACTGGACCTGGGTCTGGTTTGCCAGATCTCGGACCCGGGCGTGCCGGGGTTGAAACCATGGCTGTGACTCTCAACCTAGCTTGATTCTCGTCAGCTGATTTTTATTAGCTCATCTGGATGAGCTTATGCCGTGGCGATGCGTCCGTCATCCGTCGTCCACAATTCACAAAAATCGTATCTCCTCCCCTCAATTCTCACCCGATTTCCATTTATTCATTTGTTTTGTGAAATTGTGCATAATTAGGTTGCCAATTAAGATATGTTCCAGATGAGCGCAGTGTCATTGACACTATCTTTTTATTTTTTTCTCCTACGTCGTTACATTTTCTGTTTTTGGTCTTTACTAAACCCACTTTTCCCTTTCCTTTGCTCCTAGGTAAAAACCCAACTGACGGCGGGGCAGCAGGGGACTATGGAGTACCAAACCCCGGGCCAGCTTTTAAAGAAGTGTGGCAGGTGAAAGTGTGGCCCAAGGGTCTGGGTCAGGCCAAGAACCTGGTGGGCATCTACCGCCTCTGTCTGACCGACAAGACCGTCAACTTTGTCAAGCTGAACTCTGATGCCGCTGCGGTGGTGCTCCAGCTGATGAATGTCAGACGCTGCGGCCACTCGGAAAACTTCTTCTTCGTTGAGGTGGGCCGTTCTGCAGTGACAGGCCCCGGCGAGTTTTGGATGCAGGTGAGTCTGTAATCTGGAGTACCCTTTATGTTGACAGATTCCCCCACCAGCCCATATGTATGTAGAAAGCCTGTAATCAAGACAGTGAAAGAAACTACAAACACCCTAATGCTATGGTTTAGAGCTGAGGTAACCCTACATTATGGACCAATTCGGGTTTTGCAAATGGCAGTCATAAATTGAAGAAAAGTGAGCAGCATCTGAAAAACACTCTTTAAATATATAATCAAAACCAGATCATGGTTTTTGCTATGAGAATAAGAAGCAATAAACCACAAGAGGTTTTGCAGTGATGTGCATGCTAAGCTTTTTTTTTTTTTTTTAAACATTTACTAGAAATACCTGGCAATGGTTTGTAAAATAAACACTCAGCAACAAACAATACAATAATTTATTGATGACAAATAATATATGAAGCTAAGATATTTACTGGAGCATCTGCTGTTGTTGTAGTTCAGTGAAACTGTGGGTTTGATTAATATTTATGTCACTGACATGGTTTGGAATGTGGTCTTTCAGAAGCAGTGGTTGCATCCATGTTATACTCCACCCAGTGAATCGCATTCAAAGTATTAAAAGTCACATCAGAATCTAAACGTTGGGTGAAGTAATACCAATGTAATGGTCTATAAAAGTCCATAGTGACTCCTACTTATTATTTTTGAATAGATGTTTTGTTGTAAACTATGTGTAAGTGTAGAATTGAAGTGTTGAAGGTTTTGTGTTGTTTCTCAGGTGGATGATTCAGTGGTGGCGCAGAACATGCACGAAACTTTATTAGAAGCGATGAAGGCGCTGAGCGAGGAGTTTCGCCAACGCAGCAAGTCTCAGTCAAACTCTGGTCCCGGAGGAGGTGCAACTGCCTCAAACCCCATCAGTGTTCCCTCCCGCCGCCACCACCCCAACCCCCCTCCCAGCCAGGTGGGATTCACCCGTCGGCCCCGAACTGAACCCCCTGGGGGGGCTAACAGTGGACCAGGGGTCGGCAGTGCCAATGCTTCTCCCACCCCAAGGCATAATTTCCCAAGATCTCGAACAGCGAGTGATGGCGGTAAAGGGGAGGAAAATGTAGCAGGGATCATGCCACACCCAGGACCAAGCTCCAGCCCATCCACTAATGGCTCCTGTTCCACCACCCCAATCCTCCGCTCAAAGTCGGCTCGTTCAGCTCCCACTACAGCTGCGAAGACTCCTGTTGGGCTGATGCGCTCCATCTCCACCCCAACGCCATCCCAGACTCCAAACCTCTCTTCAAGCTCAGGCCATGGCTCTGAATTTGCAGGTGTAGCATCTTGTTCTGCTCCTGGACCCGGGTCTGGTGCCTACAGTCGTGTCCCCATGCATCGTGCCTCTGTCTCAGGGTCACCCAGTGACTACGGCTCCTCTGATGAGTATGGCTCGAGTCCTGGGGATCATGCACTCCTGCCCTCCCCTAGCCTCCCTGGAAGTTCTGTTGGAAGTGTTGGCAGCCAGTCACTGGGGGAGGAGGGAGCCAACTATATCCTCATGGGGCAACGTAGTGGTGGTGGTGGTGGAGGTGACAGCAGCAGCAGCAATCAAGGAACCTTGACATCTAACTCCATGCCGGCACCAGGAACACCAGGTACTAGTTCCCAGTCTCAGAATAGGAGAGTGCTGCGCCGTTCCTCCAGTCGGGAATGTGAGGCTGAACGTAGGTTGCTTAGTAAGCGGGCTTCTTTGCCTCCCATGGCCCTTGAGAGGCTGGCTCCACGCCAGCGAAGAGGTGAGGAGCCCACCGAAGAAGACTCAGCTGATTATGCAATCATGTCAAGGAGCACCAGCCGGGAATCCTTTACTTCCACCTCCTCTTCCACACAGAGACAGTCTGTTGTGAGTGGTGGGTCAGCAGGTGGAGGTGGAGGAGGTTACTTGGAAGTGGCAGGAGAGTTAAAAACTGAAGGGGCTGGAGGAGGAAGTGGTAGTATAGATTTAGGTGTAGACAATGGGTATATGTCGATGCTACCTGGTGTCACTCAGCCTCCAGTGTCCCTGTCTCAATCACTGGCCGTCTCTGTCCCGGACTCAGACTCGAAACCTGCTGATGACTACATGGCCATGACTCCTAACAACAGTGTGTCCCCTCCACAGCAAATAAGACCTCCACCAACATCTGATGGCTACATGATTATGTCCCCTAACAGCAGCTGCTCCCCAGACCAGCGTGGAGGGACTTGGGTGGGCAGTGGTAGTGCAGATAGCAGGGCAGGCAGTGACTATATGAACATGTCTCCAATCAGTGCACGTTCTATGAATGGCAGCCCACCACCCCCTGAACACACCAGCCATTTGGAAACCAGTTCTCAACAGCAGGCACCCAAGATGGTGTACTCTTATTACTCTCTGCCTCGATCATACAAACATAACCCCTCAGGACATTTTGATGATGGGCCCGGACGAGGCAGGAGGCCTAACGGGAGTTGTAATAGGGGAATGGGTGGAGGGAGAACGATGGGAGGACGTCAGGAGCAACCAGCAGGTGGAAGCTCAACCGTTGGACGCCACCTGTCGCTGTCATCATCTTCGTATTCTTCCAGCTCAGCCAGCAGTGAGAGTCTTGGGGAGAGCGAGGACAGAGCTGTCCAGGGAGTCAACAGCAAGGCTGCGGGGGCTCAGTCCAAAGATGGAAATAAGCTTCAGCAGAGGCAGGGTTCTAGTGGATTGTCCAAACAAGGTAGCCACACTAGAAGCAGACCTGTGAGTCTGTTTGTTGATGTTTCAAAGGCTAACACCCTTCCTCGTGTCCGGGAGAACCCCCTCCCACCAGAACCCAAGAGTCCTGGGGAGTATGTCAGCATTGAGTTCAAGGGGGAAAAATGCAGCCAGGTTAGGGTGGGTGGAGGACGTGGCAGGGGTCTCAGGCATGGCTTATCCCTTCCTCATGGTTCAACCAGCCAGAATCCTCAAAGCCGGCCAGCGTCTTGCTTGGGTAACTTCGTCCCGCTTTCCCGTAGCCCCTCGGCCCCCATTACCCCCCCAGCTGCCTCGGAGTATGTCAACATGGACTTGGGCCCTTGCCCTTCCCCCTCACCTCTCTCACTTACCCCTCTTGTTTTCCCCTCTTTCCACACTCCTCCGACTCCTCCAACTCTGGCTCATGCCTCCAAGACCTGTCATGAGGGAACACCTAGTTCCCGTGAAGAAGGTGTGGAGGTGACCGAAGCCCCAATTCGGAAAAGCAGAGAAAGTGTTCCATCAGTGTCTGAATCGGAGTCCCCAACATCCTGTGGTGACTACACGGAGATGGCCTTCAGCTTGAATAGCAACACCGTCCCAAGGTCATCCTCATCCAGTGTCTCCCCTCAAGCCCCTTCCCCCACCAGAACTGACGCTTCTATCGCAGTTCTGTCACGTGGTCTTGACTTCCCTCTGGCAAAAACGGGACCCAACCCAGACCACGGGGCGAAAGTTATCCGGGCCGACCCCCAAGGACGTCGTCGACACTGCTCAGAAACTTTTCTTGCTTCTCCCTCCCTCCCCACCTCTACCTGTACATCCTCTTCATCAACTGCCTCCCTCTTTCCAGAGCATGCCCAGACTGTGGCCCGCCGCCTGGGCTTCGATAGCATGCTATGGGGCAATGGTGCTGTGTCTGATACCCCCTCTCAGTTCCCTCTTTCTGGACAGCAGCCCCTTCCCACAAACACTTCATCCACAGAGCAAGGCCTTAACTATATAGACTTGGATTTGGCCAACAAAGAGAGCCCCCATCTCGGCCTGGATGGTCCCTCAGGTAGCCAGGCCCCCTCTCGCCTCTTCTCAGTACTGGGTGGAGGTTCTGGGGTGGGGGTAGTGGGTGCTGCAGTCAGCAACAGCAGCAGCAGCAGCTCCAGCCTCAACACGTACGCCAGCATCGATTTCTACAAATCGGAAGAGCTGAGGACACATCAGAACGGAAGCAAGGAGGGAACAGGTAAGAGTCTAAATCTGTCTCACTTGAGTCTTTATTTTCCACCCCGCTTCAGAAAGAAAACAACCCTGTGATGATTCCGTCTTGCTCTGAGTTTGTGTCATCTTTTCCAAATCCTCTGTCCTACTTGCGTCTGTCGTTACATTCACACGGAAAACTTTCAGCTCAATCCAACAGAGCATACCTTCTTGTTCTATCTTTGCTTGTAATCAAACATCACCTGGCGCCAGTTTAAAAGACAGACCAGTCTAATTCATGTGACTGTCTGCATAATCCATAACAATAGATAAGATCAACTACTCTAATTCGTAAGCAAATCTGCAATTCCAGGAGCCTTGTTTACCTCTGAAAGGACCTGCACTCCTTTCACCTGATGTAATTATGTGAGGTGTTGAAGGCCAGACATCCTATTGGAATATCAATGAATATCGGCCTCCTGCAAATGACTATTGATCCCTGTAAGGCGCCTCAAATGTTATGCAAGCATTCTTTAAACCAATTCAATCTTTGCATTTAGTTTTGAATGTATATAATACCTATGTCAGTCAGAGGAATGTTTCTGGTCCAGTTGAGCCATTGTTTTCCAGGCAAACATCTTACCACACTGCTGATCTAAAGAAATGATGCAGTCTTTCCATTGAGGCATTCTATTCCACGTTAAAATAAGCTCAACGCTGACCATTATTTCCACTGTGTTCATCCAAATAACTTGTGGAATTAGATATATTATACTCTTTAAGTTCTGACCCTAAAATGAAAAGAAACCGAATTGTGTGCAGTGGTTTATATATTCTTGCCTCCCGGAAAGCTGTGGGTCCCCCCCCCCCCCGTAGACCACTACTACTTTTCTTTGTGTGTGTTAAGACAAAAATGCGTATTGTGTGTAATAAGGTATAGGATTTTTGCTGCAACTAAAGGGGTCAAATTGCATATGCTGTGCATCGAATACAGTAATTGTATGCTTTTCTACTCAGACGTTCTCTCTTAGGGAGGTCAGTAAGGCCAGATGATGAATTTTCATTGTATTTACATTTTTCCTACTGTGTGAGGCAATTTTGTAGCTGTGGGGGAGCCACCACAGCTAAACAATGCCTCAACTAGGTCACTGTGAGACGTTTCCTCATAGAATAACATTCTCTTTGAGCCACTGTCTGCACTAAATTGGCCCGTTAAGAAATGGACGCCTGCAGTTTTTGCAGCTCGAGCTGCATTTAAATGGAGATGTGGATTTATATGCAACAGTAAAACACTTAGTAGTCTTAACTTAGCCTTCCACAGTGGGGCACTTGATGAATGCATTCTGCCAAGCTCTGTTGTTTATGTAGCCCAGCTAGCTTCAACATGATTTGTACTGTAGGTTGTGTTGGGCTCAAACCTCCTGGGTTTCTGTGGCAAACGTCTCATAGCTCGGCTCCGCAGTTGGACTTAATGAAGAATTTAAGGCATTAGCAAAAAGTCAGCCTCGGATCTTGCGGCGAGAGGAGCGCGGCTGAGCTCAACAGTTGGTTTTTATAGATTCCGCAGATGGAAATGAAGCCTGCGTCCATGCGTCGTCGTGTTTGGTTTTTATTGTGAAACGAAGGTTAGGTCGATGGAAGCTGGCGGCGTATCTTAAATAGAAATGCTAGCAGGCTTCCACAGTGGGACCATATGGGCTCTGGCTGCCGAGTACGTCAGTGGGCCAGTGTGGGGGAGAATGTTACACATTGGCTGTGAATGTTGAGATGGGGCCAGTGTTTCACTCACACTGCTCTCAAATGCCTCTGTACAGTGTTCCCCCTCCTTTCATCCCTCCATTCGACCTCCCCCTCTTTCCTCCTCCAATAAATGATCCTTTTGTTCGACTGTTTTTGCCGCGGTGGGCCGGCGGGCCTCAGCAGGGCTGAACCCCAAGACTCTCTTCAAACTCTTTTCTCTTGCACTCTATAATTTGTGTCTTTTCTGTGTCGCTTTCATTATCCTTTTTTTTTTTTTTTCTCTCACCTTTTTTTTTGGTCTTCATCCCTGGCTTTGAATTTGCTCAGCGCGATTGTTCGGTTGCTTTTGCACTTATTCATTCGTCTTCACAGTCTTCGTCCTCGTCTGACACAGAGGCTGACAGATTTTTGAAATTCCTCCCCTCCCTTCTGTTCACTATGCATTCTATTGTTAACATGTTTTTTAACTGAAACCTCATCTTTAGTCCTTGCAAAGACATTCTGCAGACAAACATTTTTACAGAAACCATTTTGAGCGCAATGCAAATGTGACAAACTTAAAGAAAAAAAAACTGAAAATAAAAAAAAAAAATGCAAAAGAAATGAAGTGTCTGTTTAAAAAGAGGTAGTCTTGTGTGATTGCTGGGAGTTTTCCTCAACAGGCAGTAACTTGTATAGGAACTGTGTGAGTATGTCTCAGGGGTGCTGGGTTTTGGCACAGAGAGCTGAAAGCTAAAACTGAACATCAGTAGTGGGACATGAGCCAAAACAATCCTATTGGACACTGGTTATGTAATCTGTAATGTGTAAAAATAACCTCTCAGGATTTAGATAATGAGCACAGACATAGTGAGCTTTATTTCGCAGAAAATAAGGCCATTTTGAGACTGAATATAATCACATTTGAAACCTGTGCGTGTAGTTTTCATGCTTGAAAAAGTGTATTTCAGCATCAGGATGTTGGTTTTTAGGGCTACGAGGTTCAGCCAAAGTGTCACAGCTGGTGTGTGTTTCCCACATAATGGACAAATGTCATCATGATCTTTGGCCTGTCGTAGGGGTGGGCGATATGGGCGAAAAATAATATATTTTTATTTAGGATTTTTACGATAACAATATTTAAAAGCTGTTTGAAAAAATGTGATTTAGAGGTAAATTAATTGCCTCAAAGATTTGTTTAATTCATGTCAAAGTTCGTCTGGTAGTTGTCATATCATGTTGGTTCCTCCCCTATCACAGTTTCACATGGACTGTTTTAACTGTCGTACTGTTCGTCTGTACATGTCGCATTACACTCAACCATGTCTATTGCTCAACTGTTATGGCAGAAAGTAGCGGCATGTGTAAAAAAAAAAATGTCAGAAGTTTGGGACGGTTTTATGCAACGTAAGGCAGGTGAGTGTTTGTGTGCGCGGCAAAATAGCATTAGCATTAGCTTAGCACTGCCATACTTCAACACCTGAACCGAAAGCATCCACCCATCAACGGCACTTCCTCAAAGCGGAGTCGCATCTTCTTCTACCGAACTATTTCCACACTAGAGAAGTCGACCCACGTCTCGGCATTAAATCATCTGAAGTCGACCCAGCTTCGGGGACTGGAGCTGCCTGAGATCGCATTTTTACCATCTTCCGTTAGCATCAACATGTGTCGTTAACCTGTTGTCAGTACAAGGCTGCGAGCGAGGGTTACGTGATCACGCTAGTCATGTGATCACGTGGTTGGGTGGCATCAGTTGTGCTGAATCTGGGGAGCGCTGTTGCACAGATGATGTGACGAGTTTCGGTGTGCGTCTTATTGTTTTTATGCGAACAAATTTAAATACTCGATAATGCGAATTTGCACATAAAACAACAATTGCAATACTATCGCAGTCTATATTTATATCGCTAACCCTTAGCCTGTTGTTTATGAAGCGGGCATAATCTTTTGATCCAAATGTTAATTTATATCAACTCTGACATAACTTCCACAATATCATCCGAAAAAAACACGAGAGGATTTTATGGCTGTCCTTTTTTTTTTTTTTTAATATCTCATCCTGCTAATTCCCATTTTTGTCTTTGTGGGGGACAAGTTTCACCATATCTTTACTTAAAAAACGATGTCCATTGCAGGACATTCTATTACAAAGAAGAAAATAAATAACAATAAATTAAAAATGTATCTGAAAAAACTGTTATATTATTTCCAATCAAGATGATTATTTAACGTATTTATAAAAAAAAAAAAAAAAAAACTGAAACTTTCACTTTCCTGGTTCTCAGGAGGATATGGAGGGAACTTTGTGCCAATCCCAAAATAGCCTGTAGCTCTTTCCCATTGCTTCCTAGAGACACATTTCTTGGTAAAAACACTTCAGAATTGCAACATATTTTAGCTTTAATTAATCCAGAAAGTATTTCTTTAATTCTCTATCATATCCTGACAGTATAATTCTACTTCTCCTTAAAGCCAACTAAATTATTGTGGTTTAACAAAAATGGGAGCAGCTAAAAGTGTTAAAATGAGGTGAAATTGCACCAAACTAAGCATCTCAAACTCCCCTGGCATGTTTTCCAGTCGTGCATGAAGGTAATTTTATTGGTAACACTGCAGGGTTCGTGGCCCAGTTGGCAGCTGGTTGGCACATTCCCACCTCCTCAAACTTCCATGTCATGTCGACCGGGGAAGAAGTAAACTCATTTAAAGTCAGTCACATGGAGCGACCTGAAACATTCATGCTTTAGCAAATCCTGGAAAGCTGAGGCGTTTGAGGGCGCTGGGAGAAAATGCTGGTCTTCTTTTAATTCACAGGGAACTGGAAAATGACTGTATTGATCTTTGGAGAATCTTAAAGCCGGTTCATCAAATCAATAACCCGACCTTTAGTCTAATACTATCATTTCTAGACAGAGTTTCTGTTTCCTGAGACTGGATCATCATTTTCAGTAGTCAAATGCATCTGGTGGTGTGTTCAGTGAGTGATGGAAAAGCATGAATTTGGTATCTATGGTAATTGGTTTGTCAAAATGAATGTGTTTTTTGACGCAATTAACCCATCTGCAGCACGGAATGACTCTGAAAGTCTCTGATGATGCATTTGGGACAGTTTGTCCAAGTAGAGTTGGTGTTACACATGAACAAACGGTCAGTTTATCTGGTATTGACAGGCTGCAGAACCAACCCCTGAAGATGGAAGACGCTAAACAGGTGGCATGAAAAAAACAAAAAAAACATTTCACTGCATTTTATTAAATAAATGAATGTGAGGAGATTGTTACTACCAAAAAAAAAAAAAAAAATCAAAATGCATAATACTGATACCCATGATAATAGTGCATTTCACTGCATTTTATTAAATAAATGAATGTGAGGAGATGGTTACTACCAAAACATAATTAAAAAAAAAAAATCCAAATTCATAATACTGACACCCATGATAATAGTGCATCATAGATATCTTGTGTTTTAATTCAACCTTTTCTACTATTACTTGATTCAATCTTTAAAGATCTTTTTATGAGGCATTTGCTTTTGTTTACCAAAAAACTTTTAATTCATATGGACACAAAAAAGTAACTTAGTTTTACAGTTATTGACTGAGAGATGGAACACAGAATCTGTCATGACAATTTTAATGTTTTTCAAGTATGAATCAGGTTTGTAAAAATGTATGTTTTGCATTTATTATATTATTGGAATAATTTTAAATTAAAATTAAAACTGAATTCACATGAAAATACCATAATGATACTCCATTTTTACTGGACTATAGAAATACTGTGTTTTAGTTACTGGTCCTTAAGGGTTGGTTTGGGTAAATATATGATATGGTATACTTTGTTGTTCCCTTGGAGAAATGTTTCATGGCTATAATGTATGCTGCAACCAATACAAGCTACATGAATATTGTCATAGTGTATTTACAAGGAGCCAGTAAGAATAGAGATGTGTAGTAGAGAGAGAGCAGCAGTGGAAATAAATATCTTGCACAGTCGAGAATGAAACACTTAAACAGCAGTAAACTGACAGTTAATTAATTGTGTTAATTTTTTTTATTATTTTTATTGTTTTATTTATTTTATTTGTTTTGGTGTTTGTTTTAATGTTTTAACATGTCTTTGGCTGC
>JAPTYR010000011.1:19860278-19871416 GCA_029814505.1 Siphamia roseigaster
CATCCTCCATGGCAACCGATGTAAACGTGCCTTCTACTTCGTGTAAAAAAAAAAAAAAAAATGAGCACGTCCTGGTGGTCCGCGGATTTTTGTGCGTCGGGCTCCACCTTCTGGTAAGGCGAGTTCACCAGGGCGCATGCGCGGCCACGGAATCAGGGGAGAGGGGAGACGCAAAACTGTCACGCGACAGCCAAAATGAACTGGACCCCTGCTGGGTTTCGTGTCGCTCTGTTGCGGTCGCGCCAGTATGCCCGAGCCTTTACACTGTGCCTTATGGTGACTCCTGGTATTATAGTATCTGTATGGAAACGCTCTCAAGGAATAGTATGTGGTACCTGAGCTGAGTCGAGTAGAGCCGATACCATGTCGTGGAAATGCAGCAATACATTTGTGAAAATATTAGAATTACATTGATTGTGTCTAAGTAGGTAGTGGACTAAAGTTATCAGACTATTATAAGCTAGGTTTACATTATCATCCTGGTAGCCACAGCAGCCCTGTTGCTGTGAAAACTAGTGCACCATAGGATTTTAGTAGAATTTTTCTTCCAATTTGTTGCCAACTCTTAAGAATCAAATTGTTATTGCAGCATTTGTTTACATCCTGGGTAAATTAAATGTAGGTAAATTCCTGATTTACACTGAAAAGCCTCAAAATATACAGGGTAATTATTATAATAAATGGTGATATAACGTATATGAGTGGTTTAATATAGAGGGAAAACTTTTTTTGGACGTGCCGCAAAAGTTGCACTGGGTCTTTAGAGGTTAATTTGATAAATTGGATAATAAGCAGTAAACACTGCCACACAAAATGTAAATATTGAAATAAAACTGAAATGGCCATGTGATTTAAGCTTATGTAAGGCACTGTCTACATTTCTACACTGTTCAATAATATATGATGCATTTCATCTTTGGATCTGCCCCAGTTTTATGACAATCTCAGAACTTATGATTGATCTCGGCGCGTCTTATGGTCTACTCATCATAGCATTAAAAAGATAAATAACAGTGCTGTCGCAGCTTTGCAACTCGGCTAACTTGTTTTTAATGGTCCGTTTATCAGTGTGTTGACAGGATTTTACAGCATTAATGTCACAAACACATGTTGCCAGGCTAGTGAGTTTATTTCAGTCCGTTTATAACACTTGAGCATCTCCCCATGCCAAAGGATTTGGTTTTAACCCACATTATCCTTCCAAGTTTGTGTAATGTGTTGTGTTGCTGCTTCTGAAGAAATAACAATGATGAATTACTGTGCGTTTGTCAGCTGTGGGTCTGAACTGGTATTGACACAGATGTCTCAGAATTATGTTGCGAAATGAGTAAAAGCATTTTTGATTCATCATGAAAGCAGAGCTGGATAAATTAGGTTAGAGCCTAATTAACCTGGTGCTGCATTTCACTTTACAGCATTCAAATTATCATAACTCCTGAACTGTTTACCCTGTCTACAAATTAAAATTGCATCCAAAAGCTGAGATCCTGACATTTCTGACAATGTATAACATTTTACAGCAGCAATGCGTGTAATGCAATGCTTCCAAACAGGCTAAAAACACCTGGAAACTAGAAAAGCACTGGGAGAGCGCAGACCTCCGCCAAGCAGCTCAGTTCCCCCATATTGGAATTTCCACCTAAAATAACAGTCCTGCAATTATTTTGTCTACATCTTTAGATTTATTGACCATGGAAAATGTTCCTCTAGCAAGTGGATTCATGTTGATATCAATATTAGTTCAGTAGTTATTCACTAAATTCTCTTTTTGGATAATGGCGGTTTTCTTCTGGATCTAGCTCTTCAGATATTAAAGATGGAACCAATCCGTTGATATATTCCTCATGCGGAATTGCCTCAGCTATGCAATGATGCTTGTTAGAAGTTTATACCTCTTATATTAAATGCACAGTACGCCAAAATGTAAGGATATCCCCCATTTTTCAAAAACCTGCTATAAAATCCATAATCCAGATTAGATCCAGATTATACTAAGTGGTCTGATAGAGAACCCGGCTCTAAATAAGCATTTCAGATTTTATGAACTTCGGTCAATAGTCAATTGAGATATTAATTTAAAACAAATAAATAAAAAATTTAAGCTCCATTTACCACAATGTTAAAGAAAATTTCAAAGTGATCCAGGATTTCTTCCGGGATTTCATCACCAAAATCAAATCTTTTGTTCCTTTGACCATCCTCAACATTCCCTGAAAATTTCAGCAAAATCCATTTGTAAGTTGTTTTTTTTTGTTATTTTGAACACAGACAAATGTCGGCAAAAACATAACCTCCTTGGCGGAGGTAATGGCAAAAAATATGAATCCATAATATGGATACTGCATGTTCAAGTCGATAAAGGACATTAGAAAGCTTATTTCTGCAATCACAAAACGTTTTATGGGTATTGACAATTGTTACTGATAATAAAAGTGCTAAAAGCCTTGTTTTAAGCATTTATTATTTATAATAACGATAATAAATGGCCAAATATTGAAATATTAAATAATACATTGAAAACAAATGTACAAAACGTTTGGCAAAAAACACAAAACATGAAGACATCTAGATGACCTATTATAATGGCCGTAGTGACTTTTTCATTGACCTTATGTGCAAACATTTACCAATATTTACTAAATGCCAGAAAACGGACATATATGATGTCAGGTTTCCACTAAATTACAAATGCAATGATTCGTTTATTATGAGATGTCATATGATGTCATGCCATAAACAAAGCGATGAACATAAATCTGTTGTTTTGAATCTAGAATGCTCATTACCCCTCTATTCTTTACTAAATTAAAAATATGATTTGGTTTTCTTGCATTCCACACATACTGCACAATGTTTTTTAAAATTTTTCTTCACTTGTGGTAACATCCATCAATATGGGGTTTTCTTCACATCTATCTATCTTCTATCCTCTGCAGTTTTGTGCAATATATCAATTTCATTATGTCTAAGAAAACCCCACTTCTTGTAAGCACAGAAACCTTTCATCGAAAAACGAGACTTTTGGTTTTTTATATATTAAAAAAAAATAATTGTGTATTTTTTTTTTTACATGAAATTACTTGCCATGAAGTTAATATTTTTAATCGTCGAAATGAAATCTGCAGTTTGTGGCCGGTTGTTTCTGTTGCAGCTAAACTATCATATCTCGATATTCTGTGTGTAGGGATCTCATTTGCACGTCTTCAGATGCACTGAGTAGAGCCTAACCGATATGGTATTTTTGGGGACCGATACCAATATTGGCGGGCTAAAAAAAGCAGACATCCAATATATTGGCTGATATGTAAAATAAAAACATTTATCTATATAGGCTATAATAATCTTAAATTGGGTAATTGTTTACATGTGAGTTAACAGTTGTATAACTAGTTTCTTACAAAAATAATTGACAACTTTAAGAGGCTGTATTAATATTCTGATATCAGACTAGTTTGTGACCCATGGAACCACAGATTGTAGATGTGGTAGTTTTTATGCTGGGGAGAGCAGACTTCCAAACAAGATGTCCGTATTTTATAAGTAGTGACCTAAAAAAATGCTTGATAAATTATTCTTTAAACGTGTAATTGAGATCTAACTTTAAAGAGCCCAACTAAAAAGCAAGCTATGGAATCACAAAAAATATTACTGACCACTAATTTTTTTCCCTCAGAAATGTTAATTTGCCTGCCTCACAGCACTACAACTTTCCATGTCCCATGTGGACTAAAGGGCTCTCCATGCTCTTGCGGCAAAATGTCGCAGTTAAGCTTGTCGCAGATATTTTTAATTTATGCCAGCGTGGGGAGTATATGGCGTGCACTATGTTATTCACCGCCACAACACAAGTTACACTCTCACGAACTTGCAAGGATTGTGGTTAGGGGGGTGGTGGGTGGAAAATTTATCTTACGGTTACGGAGGAAGAGAAGGTCATACAACAAGGGCGTCTGGACGATTGTGCACATTGATCGTGATGCAGTTGATAAATGTAGAAATCGAGGAACTATTGGTACTGGAGCTGATAGATAGGCTAAGGATGCGTCAACAATGGCGCTCATGTACACAAAACAAGACGGAAGGTAGGGAAGCGGAAGTCTGTGTAAAGCGGATGTAGAATGGACCAATCAGAGGCCTATTTTCTGGTCTTCTCTGTGACACTGTCTGCAGTGGTTACATTTTTTGGGGAGGTGAGCGCAAAGTGTCTGCGATGGGGGGTGAAATATGACGATTTGGCTTCTGAGCATAAATTGGCCGTAAGGACTAAACTGAGCATCTGCAAAGTGAATTGGGTGAGCCCGAAGTCGTGCCTGATCGGCGCAATTGCAAGTGTTACAACTGTCCCCGGTCTCCCCTACACTATTAATACCCAGGTGTGGCTGTAGAATGAAATTATTACAGGAACTGCATGGACATTCAGTGTGTGGGGGGAGGTGAATATAGTTCGGGGGCGGGGGGCATTGTCGGACAAGGGGGTCGGAACGGGGAACGAGCAGTCCATCCTTGTCGGAGTGTGGGGGAGTAGTGGTCTGTGTTTCCGTGATTGTGGGGGGGGCACATTTTACTCTTCCTGTAAGTCTCCTGGCAGCACACACAGGAGCAGTGAGCAGCAGAAGCTCAGCAGCAAAAAAAGTGAATAAATTGACTCCATGTTGGTCGATGTTGATTACCCTATAATCGGGCTCTATCCCTGAGGTAGCGCTTGTCTGATCGCCTGAAAGTAAAGCTTCTTTGGTAGGTTACTGTGATTTCAAACACGAGTTCTTCACGTATTCATGTTTTGTTTTTTAGCAGAAACATTAACTGTGTCCCCAGGATGCATCGATAGTGAGTTTACTGCATCCTTTCAGATTTGATTGCGTCAGGGATGCAGGACGAGTACCTGTCAACATCCAACACTGTATAGATATAACAAATTATTAAGGAATTAAAACTGGCTGTAGAACCTGAAGGGTTCATATTCAAACTCAAATGAACTATTAGGGTCCAATTATACAACAAACAAGTGGTGCCAGGCATAACAAACCCCGCCCCTCACAAATGTTTTACCTGATTTACCCTATCTCTAACACATTTTTGGTAACCTTGACGTTTGACCTACATTCACCAGAATTTAATGGGATCTACTCTGGACCTCACACCTTTCCTGAAAATTTCATGGAAATTGGTGCAGTACTTTTTACATAAAGTTGCTGATAAATACACAGACAAATAGACAAAAAACAAACAAACCTAAAACGATACCCTCGCCTCCTAATGAACCAAAGACTAACAAAAGTGGGTTGAGCAAAATATAACCCCTTTAAATGGGTTAATTGACACAAACAGTTGCTGTAAAGTGGCCCAGTGTTGGCTATATTTAGATATTGTCAGTATGGTAGCAGTGTTGGCCCAAAATGATGCTAAAATACAGTGTTCTAGCCAGATGCAGCAACAAAATGTCCTCATAGACATCCTAAACCTTGAGAAATTGGCGGGAAAATATCATTTATGAAGTGAGAAAACTGAGATTAAGTACAGTGTATGTCCAGCTAAACTCACTTTGACAGTTATTTGCACTGTAGCTGTGTGGAAATTGTAGTAATGCTTGAATATCGCATACATCCATAGGTTGTTTTTGGGCTGTATTTGTGCTTTTGGCAGGGAACTGATCACTTACATACTTAACACATGTAATAGATAAAAAGCAAGAGAACCAACTTGTCCAAACATATTTTCCGCTAATCTGTTGGAATTAAGCCTTGCATTTGATTCAGGACTGCTGTGTTTTTGTTGTAGTCCAGTATGTGTTGGTAATGTAAACCTTTTAGCTCCACAGCAGTCAGACTTTTTTTTCTTTATGACTAAGCTAAAGCCACGTTGATGTTTTCAGCCCTCGCTTCACTCAGCTGTACCGTCCACAAACCACACAAACTCCTGCGATGTTATGAAAGAACAACAATTTATGGCTCACTGGTCCTCTGTGTGTTTCAGGGTGGTGAAAGAGGAGATCTCTGACGACGGTGCCAAGTTACCATGTTTCAACGGCCGAGTGGTGTCATGGGTAAGAGACAATGACCTACACTGAATATTTGGAATGAAAACGGGAGCAAGAGTTTCCCATATTTTACTGCTGACCACTGCTCTGAATATACATGACTCTGGTTTATTAATTTCCTGCTCAAACAACTTTTGTATTAAAAGATAACCAGTGTTATGATGAGAAACCACTTTTCCTCTTCCCTCAAACTAATGATCTAAACCAAGGGGGTCCAACATATGGGACATGGCCCAAAACCGGCCTGCCAAGAGGTCCAATCCGGCCAGTGGGATCAATGTTAAATGCAAAAATTAATGAAGTCATATTAACTATCAAGGATGTTAAAATCATTTTACTTCAGGTTTCACATACAGATCCATATGATCTAAAGTGGGTTAGAGTAGTAAAATGTTATCATAATGATGTATAAATAACAAAACATGACACCCACTGTTGTTTAGCTACTATGTTACTATTATTACTATTATTATAACCATTATTAATTTTTATTGCTATTCTGTTGTTCAGAAAAAAAGAAGAGGGATAAGACCATAACAAGTGGAGAACATTGGAGATGTACACAAGAACATAAATGTACATATATATTTTGTTTTTTTGAAAAGAAATGCCGAAAAATGTGTGCATTATTATAAAACATGTAAATTCTCTATTACAATATTAGAAATAACAACTTGCATTTTAAAAAATATTAACTCTGTCAGGTTAGTTGCTAAACCGAGGCTGCATGCAGAAAGGTGATGCATTTTGAGAAGTAAAAAATGTATGTTAAAAGAACAAACAACATTTCCAGATAGTCTCAGGTCCACTCCAAGTGCATCTTTATCTTTGTCTCATACGAGGCTGTCTGAAGAATGCCAAATGGCTTCCCTTTTTTCGGATAACACTTTGTGTTCTCCTTTAATTTCTAAAGGGTTTGCTGTTATGAAACTTAATTTTATGTTTACAGCATAATATAATGGCTAATAAATGAAATGATCATGGAGATATTCATTCCTGTAGATATGGATTTTAGCAATAAGGTGCTGCGCTTCAAAAATCTGAAAATTACCCTTAAAATTGCCTGAAGTGCTTGACTTGAAAAATGTGTACAAACCTTTTTATATCTACAAACTATCGTTGAGCAAATAAGAACAAATGAAACGTCTTAAGAGAAGAAAGTGCATTTTGACCAACATTCTGCCTCTTATTAAATGTTTTGTGTATTTGCAGATCCACTGTAAGTTGTAATGCACATGTAAATGATAAACTGAGGCATAATGTTGTTAAAATTGGACTGTTTCTTGAGAAATTTCAGATTCCCATTTTTTAAAAAGGATACTTTCTAGATATCAATCTGTTCATAATGTAAATGTACTTTTTTGACACTAAACATAGCTTGTCATCATTTCTAAGTTATGTTATTATTTTACGGGTACAACCCATTTGAGATCATACTTGGCTTAATGTGGAACCTGACACCCCTGTGCTAGACTAAACAACCAATACATAATGTAACTTGATGTGAATGAAAACTTGGAAGAACCAGGAAAAATAAGAGGAAAAATCCGCCCGAGATCCTTTGAACCAGTGGTGAATAATAATGTATTTTTAAGCAGCTGTCACAGTTTTACATAGATGTTTACTGCAGTAGAGATGCATTGAACATTAAGATTATTTATTTATTGGACCAGGACGATGCAGTCAAACATGGTTTGAAACTTGCAGCTGATGTGATTCATACAGAGTTTATAGCTACTGCTAATTCTCAACTGTCTGCGGTTGACCTCTTCCACAACAGTGCAGTACAATGTCAAATATACATCATTTAAAACGATCGTACCATACTGTTCAATAAGCCAGTGTTGTATTTATGATATGAGGCTTTAATTTACTCACTCACTCTCCCACACAATATTTACAGATCAGAACAGGTTAAACCAAGTTAATTATTTAACGCTATAATAACAAGTCTAAAAACTAGACCGGCATCTTGGTAATTAATGAGAAACACCCTGCTCATATAACGTTACATTACACCACCAATAAGCCGTGTTATTAGATCTTTGCTTGAGCAGATGTACTTCTGAAACAGTGAGATTTAGTTCTGGGTTACAAAACGTTTTTATTACACTCTTGAGGGTCCACAGATTCATGAAAAACCTGAAAAGGCCATAGTTTTTGAATCTAATTTTCCAGGTCTGGAGAATGAGATTAAAAATCGTGAATACTCATATGATTTCGTTTTGTCCTTTAATGAAATTTGTAGAGTATGAGCCTCAACATGTTAAAGAAGAGTCAAGCTGTGAAGTTCTGTCAAAGATGGCAATGTATTGGATTGTACAGACAGGAAGTAAAGTTATTTCCAGCGTGGGGGCAGGGGAGTTATGCGAGTAGTGAACAACTCCAAAGCATTGGAAAGGGACTAGATGGATTGAGAACCATTAAGAAACCATTTTACAGTCACAGAAAAGAAGTTATAAGAATAGAAACTGTTGTTTTCACCTATGGACACAGCTGTAAATGAAAAGACTGGAGTTTGAGGGTGAAATTGTAGTGTTTTTTCTTTTTTTTTTCCCCAACACAGTTGAGTTTTATTCTGAGGCTTATGATGGTATAAAGTTATTATGGGATGCTATTATCTATGCTAAGTTGCTGGTTATTGATCCAGGGTTCAAACTAAACTTCGACAGTTCTTACCTTGTTTATTCGATTCTAAACAGATCTTTAGTTTGTCTACTTGCAGTACAAACTGTACAGAAAACGGGTTATTTGTAGTTTAATTGTGGCTGTTTTCAGTTTAAAGACAGAGCTAAGCTAACGGAGCTATAATGTAAACTATCGTCTGATTGAGCACGTGAACATTGAGATGGTTATTTTTAGCGACTTTTAAAATAAGCGTCTGAGTTTTAGTTTTTGAAAAAAACTTGATGATAGGATAATACAGATATGTGGAAACAATGAGCTTTATAGCTTATTCAGTAAGTCGCACAATCTCTGGAAACAAAGGGATGATTCTTTGGGGATTTTGACCCCGACTGTGTTCTGGAACCAGACTGACCTCTGCTGGTGAGTTTGTTTTCTCAATACTACAGTCGTGGGAAAAAACTGATTAGGCCACCCTTTTTCTTCAATTTCTTGTTCATTTGAATGTTTGGCACAACTAAAGATACATTTGTCTGAACAAATATAATGATGAAAACATCAGTAGCTCATAGTAGTTTAAATTTAAAGCTGATATCTATTTCTTGATGATCAAAATCATTTCACTCTTTCATCAGTAACTATTGTTGTACTGACAAACAGTGCTTTTTGGCATTAAATGATTTGTTTTCCATCTGTTTCCAGTCACATGATAAACACAGGCTTTAGTACTTTGTTGCTTAACCATTGTTTTTGATGACTTTTGATGGTCTCGTAATTTTTTCAGACTGTATACAGAACCACTTTAATCCCTAAAGGCCCAAACATCCACTGTTGACCAAAAGCATCTACTGATCTGAACTGTTGATCCACTAATCCTATCAATCCATGCAAATATTTGGTGTAAAATAAAGTTTGTCATCTTTTCATGGTCATCAGATATGACCCATTTAGATGTTCAGAGGCTTTGTAGGTACCGTGGAAACACTGTCATCTTCTAAATCTTTCATTCACCAGTAAAACCCATGGAGTTGGATCAGTGACAGTGGATGGACACACTTGGTTTATGCTCAGTTAATGATGACTCAGTGAAAAAGTTACTTTTTCTTGCCTTTTTTTCTGTTCTTATACAATAACCTTTGACTTCAGTCTGAGCTTTTATGAAAATTTACATGATCAGTCATTTCAACTTTGGAAAATTGATGATTTTTACAAGGAAAAAAGCAAAGTACAGAGAACAATATTGTAATAAATAATGATAAATCACTTATGAAAGGTTAAATGGAGAGAAAAATTCATTGGGGAACTGCCATATAAGTCCCACCAGGTCTTTATGGATTAATGACTATCAGTGGTCATGGAATTTACACTATTGATCTTTTTGAAAATCATGGTGATGTTTGGAATGTGTGGGAAGCGGTGTGCGTAACGACAGAAACTGAGCAGTCCCATAAACATATCGAAGTTCGGTGCCCGGCCCACGATGCATGACATCATTCACCAAATCACAACCTCTCAATTATCATCAGAAGGTGGAGTGTGGAAGGGGGAATTGTTTTGCTAAACAAAGAACAAGGAAGGCAAAGGTTTCACTTTGCGGGTAGAATTTCACTGTGTTAATTGATCCGTCAGCCTGTTAGCTATAAGCAGTTACAGTACAGCGAGTCGCCAGGTACAGTTTCCATACTTTCGGTTTCTCCCAAAGGCCCAGCTGTACCCCACCCTGCAGGTTACATGTGAATAGAGACAAAAAAGCAGCAGGACTTGGCCCAGATAAGCAGGTTTGAGGCCGGAGCATCTGTTAAGTGCATAAGGACGAAGGAAAGGCATTAAATGAGGGGGGGGGGAACAAAGCGAGCGCACCAGAGGGACTGATATGTGATCTGCATGCCAAGACTGATGGAGGGATCCCAGAAGACGACGGTTTCAGAGACACTCGGCCATTAGCGGGGGACGGGCGAGTCTGGAGGCCGGGCGTCCGTCTGAGGAGGACGTCAACAGTGTTTATCCGAAGTAAACGTACAGAAGTGAAACAGGCCGTGAGCGAAAGTAGGGATTTGACTGAAAAACCTCAGCACGTCGTGTTCCCTCTTGGTGTTTCACTGCCTTCCTCCGTATGTTTTCTTAGTTGGGGTAATCGGACACTAAACGGCATTCAGCCTAATTGTCCATGTGTGTTACTTTGTATGCGTGTGTGCATTTGCAGCCACTTTTGTTGTATGATGAGGAGAGACAGGTTAAGTGTAGGATAACGTTTCAGTACACCCCTGAGACGCCCATATGAAAAGACTACAGTGTTTGTGTGTCACAGTAATTGACATTTTAGCCGTTTTCTCCCCCTTTCCTAACCCTCAACCTCCGCCCTCTTTGTGACTCTCCTTTCCCCGCTCCCCCCTTCTGCTTGATTTGTACCCCTCACATCGCATCAACATGAATATTTTCCTTTACTTTTTTTTTTTTTTTGCCTCTCCATTTCATT
>JAPTYR010000011.1:20170344-20181674 GCA_029814505.1 Siphamia roseigaster
TCCACTATAACATACACACACCAGTAACAATAACACTACTTACCCATCCAGGTAATCCACCGGTCCCTTCCATGTTGTTCTTCTAATTGTGATTGAGGCCATAGCCGAGCTGTCGTTGCCCAACGCCTTTGCACAACACTGCCATCTGCTGGTTGTTCAGTGAAGGGTGTCTTCGCATTCAAATCTAGTGGCATTTATTTGTGGATCTGAGTGCAGTAAGTATGTCTCAAAATTACATCATCGACATAAAAGCAAAAAGGAGATTCGCAAATGCAGATTCCATATACAAAGTCAAGCATATTTATTTTCAAATCTCGAAAATATGTTTACAAAGACGTTTATTTATATAAATTGTTTATTTTTTTGTATGTCACATTTATATATTTGTATTTTGTATTTTGATATTTATAAATGTATGTATATGTGTGTGTGTGTGTGTGTATATATATATATATATATATAAATCATTTTGAGACTATCCTAACTCTACAGTTATGTAAACCCACCTCTGGACGAAATATCCTACCATTATATCGTCCCGTGTGGAGGTATTTTAAAGTGGATGATAAAAACCCTGCGATTGCCAAATGTGAGATATGCGAACTTGGGATTTCAAGAGGTGGTAAGGAAAAGGCTGCATTTAATACGACAAACCGGATACGGCACCTTAGAAATAAACACACCACTCAATACAGTGAGTTTACCGAGGACACACAGCCGAAGTGGAGTCAAGTTGAGGTGCTGTTATTTCATATATTTGTATTTAATATTTCCTGTTGCACTACTCCAAGTCCAAAGTGACTGAAGTATTTTTATTACTTGAATGTTGGTGCTCTTAAGAGTTAAATGTTGAAATAATATGAATAAAATATAAAATAAGGTACATCTAGGATCCGTTTCCTCGTTCATTATTTTTTCAATTGTACATGAGGGATCGAGACTCCGTATTGTTCCAAATGAAGTGACTCAGACTCGGGGTGGGCCAAAAAACCTGATCGGGTCATCCCTAGATGTATCTTATTGTGATCCTCTTCCTGTGATTTGTATTGTATCGCCAAATTCTTGCCGATACACACCCCTAGTTTGTAGTAGTTTTTAGGTGCTTTTTCCATTGTGAGATGGCAGTGGGATGTCAGTCTTCCACGACTTTAATGAGTCCTTAAAATCCGCCTACGCAGTTGGGTATGGTTGAGGAGGTGGAGGGGTTCATCTTAGTAGTGATGGGGGGAAAAAACAAAAAAAAGAATGGTGTTTTAATCTGGGGCTGGGTTCTGCTGAAAACGGTGAGTGGAGGCCTCCAGGGGAACAGGACGCTGTGCACTCACATGCCTGCACTAAGAGCACACATTGGCTGCACACACTGAAAGCTTCCACTGAAATTTTTTTGGGGAGAGGCGCCGTGCCAAGCTTCCTCTTCCAAGTGTTTATCTAATGAAATATTTCTGCCTTGTGGCACCATCTCAAGCGGGACAATAGCCAATGTTTGTGCTTTGTACTTAGAATAAAAGGTGAAACATATGCAAATGGAGATTGAAGCAAGTCATTTTCTTCAACAATATGTTCTCTTGTGGCCTGTGTTTTTGCGTTAGCATCCACAAACGTGGGGGAGGCCGTTTGTGGCGCCGATGACTGCCTCACAATTGTGATTAATAGCAAATTAAAATTGTGGCTGAATTTCTGGAAGGTTTTTACGATTCCTTTTCTCGTAGCCCTGAACCACATTGCCGGTTGAGTGAAAAGGAAACTGAAATTCACTTGCTGTTTGCGGTTTGTATTTTAAGAAACCGAACAGATGGATGAAGCAGCAGGAAGGTTAAGTTGACAACCTGACAAAGTTCAAGTCCCTGTTTTTGCACGAGTGGAAATCTTTTTTTTTCTTTTTTAATGTCAGTTGCAATTAATTTGCAACAGTTCAGCAGATGTTGAACAGCGTAAATCTTTTTTTTTTTTTTTGATATTGCGAAACTGTTACAGATTCAAACCTTTGGTGGAAAAACCCCTGCTACTATGTGTTTAGGTGCACAGTTAGCTGATTTTATTTTTAGGGTAGTCGTTTGTCTACATCCATTATATCCCAATAATAATAATTTTTTTTTGCTTTGACATGATCAGCCAAATTATGTGCATCAGTGAAAATGTCAAGAGCAGTGTCAAATGTAGATGAGCGTTTATTTCAGCACCACTGTGACTCCTGACTGTAACCCAACTATGTGAAATATGAGCTATTTAAAGGTCAGGTAACCGGACATGTAATATGGACCAGAATACTGACAGTTTTCTGGAATGCATGTGATATTTCGCGTGCCTGTCTGAGCTGAATGGCTGTTTCTATTTTTACTGGTGTTATGTAGGCAGTAGGTTTTGACCTTGATTTAGGGACATGTGAGGGAATCCAATGAATCATGTATTTGCTCTGGTGTACTGCAACTTGGGTACTTTTAACAGTAAATCTAAAAATAGTAATTGCAGGAATGGAGGTATAGCATAAGAATAGACTATTATAGACCCAATACATACATTTGAGCAGTTTGTCTCGACTTATGTGCAACATTGCCAGAAGTGCTTCATAAAGAGAAACATTATTACGATTACCCTATGAATATTAGTTAATTCCAGTATTATAATGCAGATTTATTTATTCACATGAAATTATATGCATTCCTGAATTAGAGTAGTTCTTTTTTATTTACATTATAAAGTTGTCTTGCTTGGTACCATTCAGATTATAATCTGTGAAACTCAACATTGGTCAGACAAATTGTCATAAAATCCAGATTAGAAATGGTCTTCTACAGTTTAAGAGAAATTTTGTTTCTATAAGTTAGTTAAATGATGAAAGGTTGCAAATGATTAAATGTCTTAAGCGTGTTTGCTTTTTTAATAAATACCAGGCAAATGCAAAATTATTATAGTAAATTTTATTAAAAAAAAAAAAAAACAAGAGTCCTGGTCAGGTTTTATAAGTGGAAGCATAAACTGTCTGAGGGTTTTGTCCATTATTCATACATACATTGAAGAAATCTATCGTTGTTTCTACATGAGGTTTCTCATTTGGTGCTTGTTTGCAAACATGTCAGTAATTGGGGTCTCATGTTGTTGTAGTGAAGACGTTTTTGCACGACATCTGTGGTTTATTTCACTCAGGAGTTGGATATGACTGATTCTGATGCACAAATAGACCAAAATGTGACTTTTTTTTTTTTTGCTTGGGGTCTAAAACAAGGCCGAACCGGAGCTGTAGCAATTATTCAACTAACCCAATAGTTCTCTTCAATTTTGTCTGATTGTAGCTCCTTAAAGCTATTTTTTTTCCCGTTTTCCTTTTTTCAGCAGTAAATTGAGTATGTCTGGCTTTTAGAACAAAGGTTGTATTTGACGGGGTTATCTTTAGGCTTTGGGAAAGATGCTTTCTTATCATTTCCTGATGTTTTAGAGATTGAACAATCAGTAAATGACTAAAGTAATTTCCAGATTGTAGCTTCTATGATGTGCATGAAAAATAATACTTTAATGATGCTTACATAGTTGGGTGCATTAACACAGTGGTCCTCAAGTATCCCGTATCCTTCATGTTTTAGGTGTTCCCCTGTTCCAACACACCTGACAATGATCAGTCTTCTGCAGAGCTTGGTGATAGGCTGGTCATGTGAATCAGGTGTGTTGGAAGAGGGACATGTCTAAAGTACGCAGGATAGGGGTACTTGAGGACCAGGGTTCAGAACCACTGAATTAACTTAATCTTCCGGACACTTCTTTAGGAAATTTTTTCTCTTCAAACATAATTGGCTGTGTAAGAAAATATCTGTTCTGCAATATATCGCAATATTACATTTCACAATACTGTATCAATATTAAAAAAGTACTATAACACTATTTTTAGGTATTTATTGCAGCACAGACATGGATGTTCATTTTGGGGGTTTTTTTGTCAAGCTTTTGTATACTGTGAAATTAGTATTGTGATATTTCAGGTCATGCATGTAGTTTTTTGACATGGATGACAATTATTTAATGTAACTGTTATTTCAAACATCGTAAAAGGCTGTTGTAGTGTCTGAAAGAGGTAAATGTTAACTCATTTGTTGGATTGCATTAATATGTTTTGATATTGGATGACTTTAAATACTACGCAATGCCTTTTCACAACAAATAGAATATGAACATTTGAGCAAGATGTTAAATTGTATCTATAAAACCTAATTATATTTGTTTATTACCTCAAATTAATATCATGATAAATTAAGCAGTTTTACCTCGATAATGATAAATGTGCAATAAATTGGGGTGGGGGTGAAATCAGCCGATGTTTTGCTAAAAACAGACTGCCTGCCAAAAAAACGGCTGCTCCCGATGGTGTCAGAATAACAGGAGAGGCCCCTTGTGCATTAAAAACCAGTGCTTGGTCAGGGGGTTGGTATTGAATGCTTGGGGAGTGGGACGGTGTTGAAATATATGACGAAAAACTAGGAGGTGAAGAATTCATTCTACGCTGAAATACAAATGAGCAGATCTCACATATTTGTCATAAACCTTCAAAATGGAATTATCACTAATTTCTCGTTACGTAATTACTCTATGCCACCAAAGCCTTACGTGTTAATTTAGGTTATTTAGCCTCAATCCTTAAAACTGAAATTACTGGATATTTAATGTATGCTAAAACTTGTTTTACAGGTTAAAACATAAAATCACCTCACAAACCATAATGTTTTCCATCTGGCAGGAACGGTGACAACAAAAACAATTAAAGTAAGCATTGATTTTTAACGCACAAGGTGTCTGTCAGAGCAGTCGTTTTTTTGGAATCTAGTCTGTTTTTGTCGCAATACTGGACGTGGCTTGGGTCGGGGGGGCTTTGGTCCGTAACGGGGAACATGGTGTGTGTTTCAGTCCATGACCAGGGAGACGCTGTGCCTTTCAGTCCCACGTACATGCGTTTCGGTCCACAACCGCGCGTGTCAGTTTCCGTGTTGTAATACTATGGCGTGGTAACAGCAGTGCAGTCTGTGGCCCCTCCCCCCGCAGAAGGGGAAAAACTTCATGGTCATTTATCTTTTCTCTACCTCATGAAGCTTCGCAAACTTTCATTTGAGGAGCAGGACTTTTGTCCTGTACCAACTACATATTATAAATGTAGAATCAGTCTTGTCAAACAGTGATAATTGTTTTGTATGAGATGTTTGCTATGGTGGCGCCACGGCTAAACCTGGTTGACATCAGCTGATCTGTGACACTTGGCATTTTGTGTCCTTTTGCTCAACATTATCTTTGTGGAACCAAAAATATTTCCACAGATATAGAAATATTTATTAGTACAATGGGATCAACTTGGACTCTGGTTACTTGCCCCTTAGCCGCTTCTTCATTTGAACAATCAGCCATTTCCTCATCGTCTTTTCTTCTTCCTGCTCAGATTGGATGGGTGGAGTCATGTAACTACAGACACTGCACAGTCTTAAAGGGGAATAAACGTAGCACAGCAGCACACAGTCAAAATAAACAAAAAAGGCTTATTTTCTGTTTTATTCAAATACTGACCTTACTGACAAGTGCAAAATGACATGAGTTATCGAAGTAAATGTCGGTAACAGTAAATTTTTGGTATATTGTTCAGCCCTACTCAAGTGATGGCTTAATTATCAGATCATTGGATTTTCCACACTTGGACAACTGAATAACTTCCCTCACGATGGACAACTTTGAACATGACTCCGTAATGGAGATGGACCGATATGTTTTTTTTCAAGGTATAGATTATTAGAAGTCGAGCAGACCAATGACCGATATTTGGAGCCGATGTTCACCTGCACTAAAAGTAAAAATACTGGCATCAAAATTTTGAATAATACAAACTCCAATGCTTAAATTTGTTTAAAGGAGTGGTATATTTTGAAAAAGTATTTATTCATAACACTGTTACTGATAAATGGTGTGGTCACTGCAGTGAACAAGAATAAGCATAAATGCTAAGGAAAACCGACAAATGAACAGTCTAAATTTTGAAGTGCTGAACTTGTTGGGGGTCTTTCTGATCCCCGAGGACATTTTTTCTGTAAGAAAAGAAAAAAATTACATACTTGCAGACTTCTGATCACAGGTTCCGTCTGAAAAGAAGTGGCAGCATTTTAAACGGTGAAACCACACTGATAAATAATATGACCCTGCAAAAATGTAAACTATTGAATACAGAATACACAAAGAAATTCTCTGCAAACATTTTTGCAATCTAAATCTTAACACAATTGGTGTATTAACTTAATTCATGTGTGTATGTATGGATAGCATGTCAGCATTCTGAGCTTTTCTTTAGATGGAAAGACCTTTTCCATATTAAATAAAGGTTTATTAAAAACTTAAAAGCATTAAATAATACACATGGACTTTTGAGTCAGTAAAATCCTTTGGAGTCTACATCCACATCAGGAGGATTCTAATCATCCTGTGGTAAATTCACGACTAGGCTAATGTAGGAAATCAGCTGATCACATCAGGATGTCCTTTGCACATGGATTTGAGGAAATGATTGGGCTGAAAAACTGACACTGCTGCTTTGGTCCTCTCTACAACAAGACAAAACACTCATTTTACAGTTTGGCTCTTCCCACTCTCATCTGTACATTTGCAAATGTTTTTGTGTGTGCAGTGTGCAGCCGCATCTGTAACGGGGTAACCCACGACAGGAGTGGGCAGGCGTGCATACCGGTACAAATGCAGAACTGAGATATATCCATCCCCTGTACCTGCATGGGGTCCTCATTGGTGAGGTCCTACTATCCCCCACTGCTTGAAATACAGGTGAAAATGTACACGTAGTTTAGGTATACCGGCGAGGTAGATGTTAGCTCCGCTGCTAGCATTAGCCAAACAAGGTAACTATCAGGTACTGTTTGGGCTGGAGGGACTGTGACTGAGCAGAGCTGAAGTTTATATATTATCAGTTACATTACTAGGAGTGTGAGTTGTGGACGACTGGGTCATTTATTCTAATTTCAGGAGAGTCTGCTGAATTAATTTCACTTTGCTCTGCAAATGGTTTCCTCTCCTGGATGTGCGTGCACAGTTTTCACAGCTGATTGGCTGTTACCTATGCCGCTTCTCTGCTGGAACCATTCAGATAGTGCTGTGGGTGGGACAATGCTGAAGCTAAGCTATATGGTAAAAGCTTGTCACTAAGCATTCTCTTCAGTGTTTTCACTTATTGCATTCAGTTTCAGTAACATTATTTGGAGCCATGGGTTATGACATTAATAAAACTTCGGCTAAATCTTTTGCCTGAGCTTATCTTCATGTAAATCTGTACACCTGGCTCAGAGTGGCTTCTCTGTGTCTGCCCAGTTTTCCCGCACACACAGCTTTCACTGTTGATTGGCATGTGCCGTGTAACCAATCAGATGATGCGGTGGGAGTTATAATGCTCAGGGCGGAGTGAAGCAAGTGGCAGCCAGCTGCATCAGACCCAAAACGACTTTTTATTTATTTATTTTAAAAAACACCTTTTATTGTAACTTATTTTGCAGCACAGTAAAAACAGTAACAGGGTACAAGGCAAGGGAGGGATGCTCTTCCATATACACTCGTCTGCTTTTTCGCATCAGATCTGGTAGGAGGAATGTGTCCTTGAACATAGTCTTTCTTCCATTAAAAGTTCCCACCTTAATCCTCAAACATAATTTTCCCATGGTATAGGCCTATAGTTCCTTTATAATGTCAAGCCATTATAATGAAATTATTAGTATTATTACCACTATATTTGTGGCAGTTAATCAGAGGTTATATAGAGAATAAAATCTTCAATTTGGAGGAGCATTTGTTGTTTTACATTTTCTTTAACAGAAGGTTGTAGGTCTTGTGAAATTCTATAAATTAGGAATGCACAGACATATGAGCCTTGCTGATGTTTCCACAGTCATTAAAGCACTGCAACAGTGGCAGGTGTTTATCTTTTATATTACAGTTCCATCGTAACATTGTATGATTAAATTTATGCTTGTTAGAGTGAAAAATTACTAAAAGGCTATTAAACAAAATGAGGATTACTTTCTTTGTGACAAAAGGAAGAATAAATACCAAGTAAACAAAATAAACCTCATAACATCAGTGGAATCAGTATTGGCTGCTACAACCAGTATCTGGATGATTGCGCATCCCTGAATGTCATTTTTAATAGTAATAATAATAATAATGGTGCATATATGCAATGTAGTTTCTTGACAGTTTGGACCACATAAGTGTTAAATTCCTTCCAAGCAGAAACATATCTGAATATCTATTTAGTTATTTTTGTTTTGTCATCTATTACAGTGGACTGTAATTACACACAGTACACCCACGTATTTCACACTTGGATAAGCTCAGGATATTATTTTCTCATTTATCAGGTCATGTGCATTAATGTACATGATGCACAATCCCTGGCTTTATCTAACTTGCATCTGAATTGTAAGGAGCTTGTTTAAAATATAAAAATTAATGTCCTCATCTAACGTAGTTTAGTCAATGTTCTAAATACAGAAATATCATTGCTTTTGTGTGGAAAAACCTTCAGTATGCTTTTATTCAAAGGGAAATTCATTTATGGTTACACGTTCTGAAGAGTCCAGAACAGTTTTGTTTATTTTCCTCAAACACTTACATCTCTTCTGTGGACCTTATAGATAAAGAATGCAGTGGTTTGAGACGTGGTTGAGTGCAGCAAGTTAGACACATCCACCATGCTCCCACTCAGAAGTATTGATTACAGGTTTTCTCATACCTGTCCATCTGATTGTTGAAAAGCTGCTTTGATCTGCTGAGCAAAGAGTCTGGTTGCATTTAGTTGTGGCAAGTTGACATTTTACAGATTAAGACCTACGGGGTAAATGTTAGAAATGGGTAGGAGAATGTTCAGTGCTATGTGCTGCATTTATTAAATACTTGTGAAATGTTTCAGCCTTGAAATGTTCTGCAGTGGGTACTGGTGTGTATGAGCAAAGATCTGGTGATAGGATACAAAATCGCAATACAATGTGTCGCTACACTGTTAACAAGGCAATTTTTCTGTTTCTATTCTTGCCTTTTCAAAAAAATTCTTAAAATTTTTTAAAATTACAAACAAAATATATGTACATAAATACTGAACACATTGGTATTTGATCAGAACAGGGTTTAATGTCCAGTGTTTCTGCTGGTAAGATGTCGCAGAATCCCAGCCACCAAGCTACAAATTTGATACGAAATTCATTAATGGGTCTACACATTAGGCTATGTATATTAATGTCTTGCATTTAAAATTTAAAGGTTTTACAACATGGAACAGCAGCTGCAGTGGTAGGGTCTTCAGTCTCTATTGGTTTGGTTTGCTTGCTGCCTGTCAGTACCGGATCAACTGCCCATTTGTGCATACGTGACAGTAACTACTGAAATGTGTTGCTAGAGATGTTCAGTCTCATTCTGCACTAAATCACTGGAGACTGATCTCATGGAATGTTGTATGTCGTGCCATTTCTTATGGCAATTGGCGTGCTGTCTATGCACATTTTGGACCCTTCAAATGTTATTTAATGGCATTTGATCATGTGTCAATTTATGGCAAGATCTCTGGTTCGTATAATTCTAACCGTCATATTGTGGTATTGGGCACAGTGTGACCATACTAGGGTTGTAACGATGTCATGGTGTTACGGTTAATCGTGATTTTAAATGTCATGCTTAATTTATTATCAAGGTTGTCAAAATGAAGTACAAAAAACCATGAACCCTTGCTATGTCTACATTTGAATAAATAGCTACAGACATCAATACAGTACTATTTAATATTGATGCAGTATTGTAAAATGAAATATTGCAGAACCAATATTACCTTACACTAGCAGCCGGTGCATGGATCTCTGTAAATTCAGGTGGTAGAGCTGTGGTGTAAAAGGAGGGTTTCCAAAGGGATGTGTATTTCAGGTGAGTTGAGGCTCCCTGTCCACAGCAGAAACGCACATTTTCAGATCATTATGTAAATGGGGACAAATGAGTGTAAAATCACAAACCTGACATTTATTATTCAAACTGACAGCTTTTTGGAATTTGCATATTCTTATTTTGAAGCTACAAACACACATTGTCAGTCATTTGTATTGTGAGGTGATTATAGTGAGACATTGCCTGCTGTAGATTTTCACTGCATTTTCCAGTATTTGTGGCTTTTTTTGTGTGCAAATCTTAGTGGTTATTCCTACCTAGTATTAGGGATACACTGATCCACCTTTTTTGGCCACCCGGTCAAACCCGGGTGCCGGTCCACTCCTATCAAATGAAAGACTCATGTGTCCCCTGAATGATCACCACCAAACTTTTATTTGTTCCTTGTGCCAGTATCAACATTTCCAAACAATTTCATCCAAATCGTTAACTTTTTGAGTTACCTTGCTAATAGACAGACAGAAAGACAGACAGCTGGCAAAAACATGCCCCTGCTGTTCCTTGATGGAGTAATAGCCATGTATCTCTGGAGATGCTTGATCAAATTGGTTGTGTTGTAGCTCGACGTTTTAGTACCTCCTCTCGAAACGGTTACGTTGCAGATATTGCAGATAGCTGTTGCATGTGCTGGCTGAGGCAGTGTGAAGCAGTTCCATATCGCTGATCCCTTCGTTAGCTCCATTTTGGAAAGCAGTGCAAGCTTCTTCTGCACAGCGTGCTGTCGTTATGTTACTAGCGCGTAACATCACTCACGGAGCGCACATAGAATTGTAATAAGTAGTTTGGTAACAATGGATCAGCCCATTGTTACAATACCAGCTCTAGAATTGTTTTGCCGGCCTGTGCTGACGCTGATCCCAAAGATCGGATTGGTGCATCCCTACCTTGTATGTGATGTTCTCACGCTGTTTGGTGAATTTCTCATCTTGCCGCCATTTGGATCCACTGTAAGTGGTTTGTTGAACTCAAAAAGACCCAGTGCCACTTTTGTGGCAGTTTCCAAATAAGTTCCTCGAGAGTTCCTATTTTTCAAGGATATGTCGCAATTAAAAAAAAAAAAATTTATCCTCTACATTTTCAAGTGAAAATCAGGCGTTTACTACATGTAATTCACTGATCATGTAGATGTTAAGAAAAGCTCAGACTGAAGCTTTAATGTGATATAGCACCATGTATTGTAATATCCTCTGTAGTTTTTTTCCCCAGTGAAAATCAGGTATTTTGTTATACTTAATCTACCATCGTGTAGATCATGGGTCTCCAACTCAGGTTCTCGAGAGCCCCTATCCTGCATGTTTCAAATGTTTCCCTCTTCCAGCACACCTGATGGTCATTATTAGTCTTCTGATGACAGGGTGATTAGTTGAAAAAGGACTGTTGGA
>JAPTYR010000011.1:20932925-20943952 GCA_029814505.1 Siphamia roseigaster
GTTGAATGTGAAAAACACTATGGGTGTTACTTCTCACATAGTGTAAAACTTGTTTGACACTAATTAGTGTAAAATATCAACTCTTACGAGTGTAAAGTTGACTCTGGTTAACTATGTTCAACGTAAATTGTACACTCTGTAGATAGGGACCATATGTTCACTGAGGTCATGTTAAAATTAACTCTTTAAGTGTTCTATTAACTGGTGATTTTACTGTGTAGATGCTTGCGGTTGCTGGCGGCTGTTCAGGTCTTTATGGGTTAAATGAAACGCTTGTGCATCTTCCTGTAAATGCACAAGCACATATGGATATGGATTCACTGACTGCCTTTGACATTTAGAAGTTACGGATAATTCAAAAGGTCTTGAAGATAATGCAAATGGTTTTGACCTGGAAACTCATTTTTGCTAACGAAATGAGTTTTTCTTTTTTTAATCACCACTGCCAAAAAATCTGTCTGTCTGTCTTTCTGTCTGTCCGCCAGCAGAACTGGCAAAATCTACTCCCCCACTTTTCAATAAAACTTTGTCATAGGGTAAGCCAGGAGCCCATTAGGGTTTGGACCGGATCCACTACCCCTCCCCCACCCCAGGCTACAGCCAAGTTCAGGACAAAGATCCCCGATCAGACAAACCTTTTTAGGATGTTGCAGAGCCAAGTGGCAGCCGTGTGAAATGGCCCGTGTCAGCTTGACTTAAGCGAGCTGATGCATCACCTTCAACTCATCTTGTCGCCAGTGGCTGGTTTTAGAACGCACTATTGGTTAGTAGTGTATGTTTTTCCTCAGAATTTATGGGGTGAAGGTCACCTGTGGCAAAGAAGCATAGCGTTATTATCAGCTGTTTCCCTGGTGAATGCTGTCTCAGTAGTGGCTCAGTGGGTATGAGATGAACAACACCCTTTTACTTAACCCTGCGTCAGGCAAGTGACTATTTTTGGCAATTTGTACATACATTACAAAACTGGGACAGCAACAAATACAGTGATTCACAAATCTTAGGTTCAATGTGGTCGAGAACACAGGTGTCAAGCATGTGACCCAGGGATGAATAGGCCTTGTCACAATTACGTAAAAATGCTAAATTTAGAACAGCCTACTTTGCATATAGCATGGCAATGTTGAAATTGGACAAACTAATAGCGCAGTGCAGTAAAGTGTATGCAGTTTCTTTGTAGGTGATGTGACTTCTGGCTTGTAATTTTATCTTAAATATCAATTCAACTTCAGTATCATGGCAACTAGGGGTGTGCCAAAATATCGATACTATGATATTTCATCTTGAGGTACATTATCAAATCATTGGTGTCAAATATCGATGTTTAAACAATACACATAAACACTACAAGCATGCATAGCCACCTGGTCCGCCATCCCCCTGATCTTACTGTGGAGCTCTGAAATGTGTATTTTACACATTCTTTTTTTTTTTTTAATTTCTGTTCATTTGCACAGACAGAAAATTTGTAAGTGAAGCATTATTTTGTATCATTCTTGCCTTAAAAACTTGAGTCAGTAAGCTGTGAATCTCTTCATTGTAATTTATCGTGGATGTAATCTCTTGTAATATATCGATTATTGCAGAATCGCTGTATTCGTAATGTAATGTAATCGCTGATATTATCGTTATCGCGAGTAAAGTAATTGTGAAAGTATCATATCGTGAGGTACCTGGTGATACCCAGCCCTAATATAAATAAATAAATAAATCTATATTTGTTTCTTCTTTTTTGAACCATATAGATTTAAAAAAGTTTTATATACTGTATGTATTTATGTAATATGAATTGTTTTTATTTTATTTTAACAACTCTGAATATGCTGAAAGGCACCTATAAATAAAATTCTTATTGTTGTTGTTGTTATTATTATTATCATTGATGATGATGATGATGATGATGATGATGATGATGATGATGATGATAATAATAATAAATACAATCTTGTTCAATAGTTTCTGGTAACAGTTCTAGTCTCTTTAGTATTTTCTTTAAAAATGTTAAGCTGCAGATTTATCTCCATTATGGTACTAGCATAAACTCATTTGACAAAAAGTTTGTTACACAAATGATCCAAGTACTTTTGAATGATTCATATTTTTATACAAATTTGTTTAAACATATTACAATTAATTACATACAATTAATTAATATGGAAATACCAAATGGAAGTTTGAAAAAGTCCATGTTAATACTTCTGGACATATAATAAATGATTCCAGGGTTAAAACAATAACAGTAGCACAGACTTGTTTCAACAGTATCAGTGAAGTAAAGTACATTTTAATTAAAATATGTTCCTTTGCCCACGGTCCATCTGCTTCTTTGTCCATTTTCATTTATAACAACACACCCTGAATGGTTTGATACCATTTGGCATGAACTGAAGGATGAAGTGGCCAAAGGTCAAAGGTCAAGGCCACTATGACCACATAAATGACAGAACTCTGTGAACACACTGATACAGGAAAAGAGGATGACTCTTTAAAAACATGCCAAAACATCATGTCATTAAGTTTTACAATCATGAGTAAATGTTTAATGACAAACCTTAGTATAACTGGCATTTTTACTGATAAGTTTACATTTTTTGCTTATTATTATACAGCGTCTTTTAACATATGGTTCAGTGAATTTGTAGAATCTGGATCAGTTTCATTGGACAAGGAATTTAACTTGGTTTGTCATTGGCTCTAATGTACTGTATAATACATATACGTATAGAAATATAGAAATAAAAACATTCTTCATAAAAACCGGACAAATAGTGTAAATATGAAAACTAATACATTGTTATTGTGGAAAATTTTTGTGTGTTTTCATCATTTGATAAAACAAAGGGAAGAAATAACCTTACTGGTGTTGATCAAAATGAAATGTCTGGAAAAAATAAATATAGTTTGTAATAAAGTCTTACAGTAAAGTTTGTCTGAAGCTTTAAAATCCTTAACACATTATTTAAAAAAAATTATATTTTGTATTAAAATATGGAATATTTCATTTTTACAGTAAAACCAAAGAATAATTGAAAATCTCTAATAATGTGAAAATGCAATTTATTGACGTACATCCATTAAAACTTGAAGACTCAAGGCTCATTCGTTGTGTGTTGTGTAAATAAATCCCTTCATTTGTCACCGGCTGCACCAAGGATTCATGGGGGGAAAAGAATTATAATAATATCATTAACTATCAACTCATAAGTTCTCATGTGTTGTCTTCATTTATATACAGTGTTTATTAGTAAATATATTATAAAACTAAAGTCCTGGAACTCAAAGTCTTTTCTACTTGATTCCAATTTACTATGGATTTCATCAGTTTTATGCATTTGGATCACTGCTGTTACACTTTTTTTAACCCTTTAACCCCTGATGCTTCAGTGCTGACACGTTCTGAATGGAAGGTTAAGTTTAAATATTCAGAAAAATTCTACTTGTTTTTACTGAGTTTTGTTCATGGAAATGATGTATGGAGATAAACAGGTGTCAAAAAACAACCGATTTAGGAAATTAAAACTAAAACTACTGGAAAAAAATTACAAAACTAGATATTTCTTTCTTTTTTCAAATTTAATTTTAGTTGTATTTTGGCAATTTTTTTCAAGTTATTTGATTGATTTTCTACATATTCATGAGTTTTTGTTAATTTTGCGGCTTATTTTGTTTTTTATTTTATTATTTTTTCTTCACTTTTGTTCTGTTTGTGTCTTACGTTGTTCATGTTACTCATTATTTTGTTGGTTTATTGTTCATTTTTGTTCATTTTTATTGCTCACTTTGGCTGCTTTTATTCATTTTGTTGCTTGTTCATATTTTAACTGTGGAACTGCTAAAGTCTCAGGAGTTAAAGGGTTAAAAGGTAATAAGTTTGTGAGCATCATTGTGTAGTTAAAGGGAACGAAAAATACATTTAATAATGAATAATAATGGATTTGATTTGTATAGTGTACAGAAAGCACATATAGTGGATCCATTATTCATTCTGTCACACTCTATGGAGAAAAACTAAAATACAATCATAAATGGAACAAAGAACTTTCCTTACATTTACTTGACTCAAAGTCTCCAATAGAAAATGTGAAATATGGTGAATTTCTATGTAACAGCCACATCACAGATTGTTATTTTAACAAAAAAATCACAAAGAAAATGTATTAAACAAACTAAAAAATAAATTGGAAAATAATGAGCTATCACTGTAACACTTTTACCATTTTAAAATTGTCGTTTTTTTGCACTTTAGGGTCAAAACACAGTATTTGAACTCACTCTGATGGGACATTTTCGAGACAAATTGACAGATTAGTTTTGCTACGTGACCCAAATTTGTACTTTTAAAGTCATTTATGCTTTTGTTGGATCAGTAGTGATTATCCAAAACAAGGAGCTACTTCATATTGAAATAAATGTTGGAATGGCAATCAATTAATTACATTTAACTCCGACAGAACATTAATAATAATAAACAATTTTAGCCCAAAGTGCTTCACATCAGTAAAAACTCACAAGAAATAAAATAACATTTTCATAAAATGGGTAAAATAATAAATACGTTAATATTTACTTACACACAAATTTCTAAAATTTCAACATGACCGAAGTACAACAACTGAGTTTTGACCCTTTAAAGGAATCGATGTTGACGGTGAAGTGACCACTCAGACCACAGCAGCTGAAGAAAACAGTCCAATCTTTATTGACGGAGCAGAGTTCAGTTTTCATACAGAGTTGGGCAACATTTTGGGGACATCATGTTAGTTTTAGCAAAAAATAAACAAGTCAGTGGGTGTTGTTACAGAGTCCTGACAAATCTTTAACAGATTCCATACAGACACTGTGGTTTTACCAAACTACATAGAGGATAAATACCCACAATGCCCCTGAGTCTGTAAAACACTTTGTCCCTTCAGCTTTTCTTCCTTTGTATCAACTTTACATGAAACCTCTGTGTTTACATGTGAATATTCAATGTAACACGACATTTTTCTGAGATTAATCGTAAATAATTCCAATCCCTTGAAGTACCACATTTTCTTGATTGTGGAAACTTTTTATTTATTACAAATGCAATAATATTATAAATAAGGTGCGATTAATTGCACGATTTTTATCTTTCCAGTTGACGAGTTATTTTCAGTTAAACATGTCGACTCTTTGTCCATTTCAACGTTTTATTTCACGTAAACACGTTGACTATTACATGTTTTTGTAAAGGTTGAGGCTTTGCGGTAAATTTAACGTAAAATTTCTGGTTTTACAGTTAAAAATATAGGAAATGGGCTATTAACCGCAATTAATCACAACCGACTAAATATTCTATTTTTTTTCTCTACCGATTAAAGGCCTTAACAATCGCAGATTTTCGTGTCATTTCTTTATCTTTTTTCTGTTAGAACGCGGACGATCGGATCCACATGCGGACGTTTTTCAGGCTGTAGTTTTCCGGTTTGTACGTCACCCATACGACTCCGTTCTCTATCTCGTACGGCGTATTTTTCTCGGGGTCGTACGATCCTTTGTAATAAATTCCGTTTAAATGCGCCGCGCGACAGTTATTGAACCACCAGCCCCCCCCGTACACCTCCGCGCAGTTCTCCTCCCACTGGTCGTTGTCTTTGTCGAAGGTGCTAAACCTCATCCCGTTGTGGATGGTGTACGACCCCGCATTGGCCTGGGGCGCTACCAGGGCGTCCCCGGCATCCCCCGTATACCCGGACACCTGCAGCAGGTACCCCTCTTCCTCCGAACCCACCTTGATGGTGTACTCAGCACTCGCTACACCCCCCTCCCAATCCTCCAGCTCCACCTTTAGCAAAGTCTCGCCCTGATTGGTCAGCAGGTGGAGGTTCTGGTTGCCGATCCAAACCTCGCCTCTGCCCTGCGCGTCGATAGAACCGAACCCTTGGCGGTATTCGGCCCAGCTGCGGTTGAAGCTAACGGCGCTGCCGTCTCGCTGCTGGACTAACACCCACCCTCCCATTAGCCCCTCCTGCTGACAGTAAACCTCTGCTACCTCAGCTGAATCGTCGCCACCAGGTTTGATCTTAAACAGGCCGTTCTTTTCCCCATTGAGGTGATGCTGCAGGGCTGCGACGCAATCTGCGAAAAGAAAGGGGCACAGCGCAGACCGCCAGTTAGCGACGCCCACTTTGGTTCCATGAGCTGAAATGTTTGACAGTGATGACAACATTAACACTGTATTGGGCAAGTGACTATTTTTGGTCATTTCTGCATTGATTACAGTGAGTCAATAATCTCACAGGGTCTGGAAGGTCCATGTAATGATGTAATGGTACTAATGTAAGGAATGATGTTCAAAGGGATAATGTAGATGTGTTCGAAAATACGTGTTTTTGTGTAGAATTTTTGGATTATTATTTTTATTTATTTATTTTTCTAGCCATTTATGGGCCAGGAACCAAATATGGTAACTTAATTGACCGACATAGCAATAAAACATTTAGAACATTTTCAGAAAACTAGTAAAGTCTTCTAAGGTTCTCCAATAACACACTAAGGTGTATTTCTATGAGTGATTTATAAAGTGTTAATGGTCGTATCGATATGGAAATACTCCAAATAATAGGTCCTGCTGGGGGAAAAAAAAGAAAACTATGGATGCATTTTTTAAACAAAAGCACCTTCTGGGTCTCTGACTGATGTGTCATTGTTGGATTTTCATAGTTTGAGCGTCAGTGTTACGAAAACATGCTGCTTCTGTTCGTGCTGGGTATGGAATTATAACTTTTACTGATAAATCTGAGCTTCGAGAAAAGGCCAAAACAAAATGTCTGGATATACCAATGTGTTTTCAGTTCATAACTTTTATTTTATTTGTCCCTTCATCTTCTACTATCCTCATTATCTTATAAGTCACTGTTTGATGGAGGTGTTTGGGTGTTATCAATGTTACAGAAGGGTGGACATCACTGGTGTAATATTAATTTCGTGTCAAATCTTCATCTGAAAAAAGCTGTGGAGTAAAAACCAAAAATTCTGTAAAGTTACAGAAAATGGAAATACTCAAATAAAATAGAAAATACCTGTCATGAACTTTTGACACATTGTTACTTTGATTAACAGTCATTTGTGAGATTAGAATCCAGGACTTTTATTCAAGAACATATTTGCTCCCATGGCCTTGTGAATTGTTTTCCTTTGTAGCCTATATATATATATATTTTTTTTAAACATTCAGAGATCTGGTAGATTGTGCATGGAGAATCTTCTAGAATGTGGTTAAAATGAAAATTTGTCATAAAACTGTGATTTCAACAAGAGGAGGGATGTTTTGAATCAGATACTACTTAATATATTGCATCTGGTAGTAAAACAAATCTTTGGCTTTCACGTGGATAAAAAAAAAATATTACAAAAAAAAAAAAGACTAAAACTTTTCTCATTTAATAATACATTTTGTTAAAAATCTGTTGTTACAAAGCAAACCAATGCTAAAACATTTTTCATACTTCATTAGCTTCCAAAGACATTTGTCTAAACACTGAGCCAAAATATAGATAATATCAGTCAATACGCATCTGTTAACATTTAAACTCCGACATCAAACAATAAAAATTCTTCTGCTTACTTCTTAGTTTTGGTACATAGGGCTAGCTAGCAAGCGAACTGATGCTAATGCTACCTAGCTGCAATCTGGCTGGTGCAGAGTTTTACTACTCTACTGTTTCAGTACCTTTTCCTACATAATCAGCATGACGCTCGACGCGTTCGCTCTTCACACTTCGAGCGTGGAAATCTGGAACATCATCATCTGTGGCGTCTGTCAGGAAGCCGCCGAGGTCGAACCCACCAGCGAACGGATCCATAAAAGTGGTTTTGGAATCGCCTGTGAGGCTTCCTTTGGTGTCGGTGATATGGAGGGTCTTGGAAGTAAGGGAGGGGAAGAGCGAGGCCGATCCCCCCTTGGTGAGGTCTGTCATCTGCTGGCACTCAGGCCCTCCCTCGATCACCTCCTGAGTCCTCTCCACTGGGCCGGCGGGCGTATGCTCAATGACTGTCTGGGTTCGTCGGGTGCAGGAGGAGGTGTGGGTGGTTACACTGGGCTGACCCAGGGACTTGTGGTCTCCCCCAAAATCAAAGAAATCAGTGTTGCCGGGTCCTCCGAGCTCAGTGATGGATTTAGAAGAGGTGGAGGAGGTTGAGGCAGAGTAGGTACTACCTGTGTCTTTGGAGATGGTGGCTGGAGAGTTGAGGGAGCCTTCCTGTTCGAGGACCAGCTGGACGTTGTTCACCTGAAATGGAAACGGAAGCAGATCTTTGTTAAATGAAGAATATGAATGTTTAAGTGAACAAGAAAAGTCTGAGATTATGGAATTAGAAAGTTGCAAGACAAATCCGTGATATCGGACATGGAAGTGGTCAAATTATGTTTTTGGTGGAACTAAAACAACATTTTGGATTACTGGATTGTATGATTTAAGCGATCGATTTGTGCGGACTTCTGTGGAACCTGGAAGATAATAGAGGTACGTGCGCTGGTTCTAAAAGCTCCAAATGTATCATGTCTGTGCTAGGTGGGTTATATGCTATGGGCCCACATACCACGGGAAATCCCCTCAAAAGCATTTTAATAAACGTTAAGAGCTTGAGATAAGGTTAAACACTTGCTTGTTATTACCCGCCTTGATGGAAATGCGCACAAGTGTCAAACTTCGTGTACCCTGAATAAAATTCTCTCGTGAATACCCATTGAGACAACTGACTTTGGCCTCAAACAGGTGGGACGTGTTTGTAAAACTGCCAGAATTCTCCTTTAAGGTTTTGCGGTTTCGCTGGTGTATAATAGAAGATTAAGAGCTTGAGAGAACGTTGAACACTTGCTCATTATTGCCCGCTTTGATGGAAATGTGCACAAGTGTCAAACTTTGTGTAGCCCGAATGAAATTCTCTTGTGTATTCCCCAATAAACATCATAGTTTAGTCTCAAACAGATCGACTATGTTTGTAAAACTGCTGGAATTCTCCTTTAAGCCAGTAGATGTGAATCATGCATGTATTGCCCAACTCTTCAGTTCTGACACTTTTGTTTGGTTATCTAAGGGTGATGACGACCGGGTCTTTTTCAGGGAGGTTACTGTACTCCCAACAGCTGATTTAATGTGTAGGCATTTATGTTTAATGAGTGGCTCAAATACTGTTCCGAGACAAGAAAAATATTACAGGACTAACATGAGGTAAAACTAGCATTTTATTCTGAAAAGGTTTACCTTGGTCTAAGAACCTGAGAAAGCCAATAAAAATCTGTGGACTGCAGAAATTTCTCTGACCTTAAAAGCTCAAAAAGCTTTACTGAGGAGCAAGCTGTCAGGATGATGTGAATTATTGAGCATGTGTTGGATACATAGATCCAGTCTTGTGGTTTCACTGGGCTGTTTCCTTCTGTGGTGGGGGATGGCACATGGATTAAAGACCACGCCAGGAGGCTTAGGAGTGTAGGGACATAGAGAGCAGATCTGCAGACAGAGGCTCATGCATGCATATATATTATTCATACATATATCTGTACAATTGTTAGACAACATAATAATAATAATAATAATAATAATAATAATAATAATAATAATAATAATAATAATAAATCTGAGTAGATTTTCGGTTGAAAAAATTAAAATGCATTTCTAAAAAAAATTAACTGAACTCACTTAATCTACATTTATATCGTCAATTCCAGTGAAGTTGGCATGTTGTGTAAAATGTTAATAAGAACAGAATACTGTAATTTTCAAATCCTTTTTGACCTACATTCAGTTGAATGCACTAAAATGACAAGACACTTAATGTTCAAACTAATACATTTATTTATTTATTCAGTTTATTTTGTTAATTTAGGTTTATTTGTTTTTTATTTTTTAAATTTTTTTTACAAATATTTACTTATTTTGAATTTATAGTATGAGTTAAATATCAATAATTATAATTATAGACTCAGTGTCTTTAGCTCATTATGATGGATGGATGTTGTACATTTGTAGTCGTACAATATGTCATATCTTCTAGGATATTTATTTATTATTTTAGCTACTTAATTAGTTATTTTTTAAGGAAATTGTTGGTCAAACCTGGCCATGTGACTTATTTTCTGACAGTTAGAAGTGAACTTTATATGTCAGAACAATACTATAATCCAGGATACAAATGTTAGATGCACAGCTAGATTTGGTGTTAAGGATTTTATTTTTCATTCCCATCTCTGGTCCCAGTACCAGATGAGTGTTGAAAGGTTTTAATATGTAGTTTTTGTCATAATCATGCAACAAAAGACATTAATTATTTTCCTTTGTCTCACAAATCTGTCACGATGTAAGATAAGATAAAATAAGACGATATAATTTATTGTCATTGTATTTTCATACAATACAACACATGTGCAAATGGTCAGTTGATGCGGTAGTGACGGGCAGTAGAACCAACCTATAACAATGGAAGAAAACCAAGATGGAACAGCCAACCAACTGACAAAGTAGTAGCCACACACTGAAGGAAGGAGTTTTCTATTCACTGACACATTTTCAAATTGAAATACTGCATTTACACGAAGCATACGTTACCTGGGATTTCTTTTCGCACTTTGGCCAAGACATCACCCACCACCTTTGACAAAAAGTTCAGTGCAGATATAGTCACTTCTTCTTTGAGTCTCTTTTTTCATGTAAAATGAAATGAGATTAATATAGATAAAAATTAATGATTAGTCTAATTAATCGAAATGAATCCACCCAAACCTGTAATTAATCTGATTAAAAATTATAATAATTTGATAGCCCTAGTTTGTTGAGATCATTAGATATGCGACCATCTCCACTTCTCCTCCATTAAAGGAGAAATCTGTCAACATTACAAATATATCTCATCTGTTTGAGGCTATGCTAAGTTATCTTAAGGGAAATACACAAGAGAATTTAATTCGGGGTGCACGGAGTTTGACACTTGTGTGCATTTCCATCAAAGTGGGCGATAATGAGCAAGTGTTAAACCTTCTCTCAAGCTCTTAACGTCTATTAAAATGC
>JAPTYR010000011.1:22385776-22397288 GCA_029814505.1 Siphamia roseigaster
ATTCAAGACTTTTCAAGGTCTTGAAAAAACAGTGTTTCCAAATTCCATAGTTTTTAAGACTTTCAAGACTCGTGCAAGGACTCTGATATAGTTTCTTTTTGCTCTCACTGTTGATGCGCATTGACATCAGAACCGTGAGGGACGAATATGAAGACTCTAATTCGAAGGTCACAACCAAGGTCAAAATTTAATTTTGGATATACTTTCTGAACTATTCATCTTACAAACTTCCTACGAGCACCAAAATGCTGGTCTGTCAATTTTGCATCATGCGTGTATAGATTTGACCTATTGTTGACCCAAGACATTGGGTGTCGCTCGGTCAACACCTAAAAAACTAAAATTAACTAATAAAAAAGGAAAAAACCGGGAGATATAAGAAATTGGAGATGTTTACCCATGACACGCAAATCAATAGCACATGCATCTGTTCACACAAGCAAAGCAACTTCCGGGTCTTAGTAAATCAGGCTCAATGTTTTTAAATATTTACCTGGATGGGAGTTTTATTTCACCCTCCCACTCTGGGTATCTGATAAAAAGAAAAATCACAAGCAGCAGTTTAACAAAAAGGTACCATTTCTAAACTAACATTAAGACAGATGATCTATAAAATATACTCAAAAGCAATGATTAAAAATGTAGAAGAGCTTTACTGAAACCAAAGTAGATGAAACAAGAGGACTGACTGTTTGCGCAGTTTTTTGCAGTTCTCCAGGTGAAGGCTGGTGTTCTGGTGAAGGATCCAGTCCTAGTGAAACCACAAACACACACTTAAGATATACAACATTATCATTTTTAAATTCAATGTCAAAGCTGTATGTTCCCGTCTGTTTGAGATTACAGACAGATTTTAGAGCCTTAAAAGGATATTCCAGGTTTGTCTCTCAGACGTCCAATGAATCCATTCCCTTTCTATACTCTGTCATATTTTATATTTGCTAACTTTAATCTGTAGCACCTTTGGAAAAAAACAAAGCATTTACATCGCCATTAACAGCAGCGATAAACTTAAAAATACATAATATGGGAGTATGTCTGACAGCTCACAGAGGAAATAAAAAGCCTTGTTCACCCATCTTCTTTCTAATAAATGCCAAACACTCAGTACGTTTACATGCACATCTAAGCCGAGCTATTGTCAATAACCAAGTTAAGGACTAAACTGGAGTTTCGCAGAAACTCTTGCCACATGCATGGCAAGAGAATCAAATTATTGAGGGAGGTGCGTTCGACTCCCGAGACATTAGGCAGTGGAGTACGCCCTTTTGCGTTGGCATTCTTCAGATTGGTGTCGTGGATAAAGAACAATTAGTAAACAAAGGCGGTAGATTTGAAGCAGATGTAGTAGCAGGACAACAACACCAAGTGAAGAAGTGGACGACAATGATGCAGCAGCTCAGACCATTTGGGACAAACTTCTCCGTGACTACTTCGTTGACGTCGTCTTCTTTGTTGTTGTTTTACGTTGTTCTGCGTTGTCTTCGTCTGTTGTCGTCCTGCCGTCACTCTCTTCACTTCCTGAAGGAGGCGTGTCCAGGCCAGTCAATAGGTCGGGCTAACCATGGTTTGCATATACATCCCAGAAAAGCTGTACTTGGAACCTCATTATCTGCCACTAACAGTACAATTATAATAACTCCAGTTGGGTTCTACTACAGCCCGACTAAGTTGTATATACAGCTTTGGAAAGTTTGATTATTAGCCAGACTAAGGCAATAAGTCCAATTTCTCCAAGTGCATGTAAACGTACTGATTGAGATATAATTTTGATAAAAAAAACAAAAGCAAAGCAAAAAAATGTTTTTGTACAAAATCTTCCTGCATAAGTCCAGCTATGCTTTATTGGACAGAGCTGCAGGTATAAAATAGTTTTCATAAATACAGGGATCACAATGCCAGTCACAAAGACACAAAAAAAAGAAAAAAAAAAGGTCTTCATCTTGTTTTGAGGTCTTGACTCTGGGGTGGCTGGTTCATCAGTGGGCTTCATGTGGACTGACAGGACTGGTCACGGTCATCTGGTCAGGGGTATCCGCCGGCAACAGGTCGGGACAACACATGTAGAGTCTTCAGTGTCCAAGTAAATCAAATGAAAAAGGGGCCTGTCATCTGTTTACAACAGAGTTAATACATTCTGATGCTCCATTAGAGTAACCTAATGTTGAATCTGTTCATCAATTAGAAAAAAAAGGAGTAAAATAGTAATACACAAAGAACAATGAAATGTACGCACATTGTTTAAATGGATTCTACAATATGGTTAAACACAGGGATAAATTCAGAAATAAAAATAAATAAATAATATAAAGAATCTTCCATCATCCACAATTGCAGGGCTATACGCTTGGCTATTTTACAAGGAGCACAGAAAAAAAATTTAGGAGCACAATGAATTTTCTTGAACCGCACAATTTTATTATTAGCGGTGCTACCAATACTAGCTGTTGGCATTTCTTATGGCTTAAAAATTAGTCACTTTTCCATTGGACACCTGCGTAAAACTTTAGATGTTTACTAAATTTCCAAAAAACAAAAGTGCATAATGTTTTTTCTACTAAATCACAAAAGTGATGATTTTATTTATTACTGCGATTTGACACGAGAAGTCATTCCATAAGCATGGAGATGAAAATAAATATCCTATTTTACAACTATATTCATTATTATTCTATATTTTCCCCTATATCGCCTACTAAATTAAAAATTATGTGGTTTCCTGCTTCGTCCACATGTACTGCACCAGGTTTCAGTTTAAATTCTTCTTCACTTGTAGTAATGTCCATCAAGATTCAGGTTTGTAATTCACCTGACTGCAAAGGATGTCCCATAAGTCCCCATACATAGAAGACATAATACATTCCTAACATAAATAAATCCAGATATTCTTAGAAGTGTTCCTCCGCAGTGGAGGACATGCACTATAATGTGTTCCCCACAAAATGCCAGTCACATAGAGCACATTATATAAATAAAATTGGTTTATGTCAAGAAATATTTATTTTTCCTATGTATGGAGACTTATGGAACACACTGTAGCTGCAAAGAAAAAAAAAAAAAAAAGTGTTTCCAATTGAAACTAGGAGTCGATTTTCTTCATTATCACTTTCCCTCAAGCTGTTCTAACATCCGACTGGTCCAAATGACCCGTAGTTTACGTTACATCAGTGAATACAGTGAAGTGACGGCTACATGATGCACCACCAATGTTTGAAATGTAGATGAAGGGCAGGAAGTGTCACTGTTGAAATCTGTATACAGTGATCCCTCGTTTATCGCGGGGGTTACATTCCAAAAGTAACCCGCAAAGTAGTCAGCTTCATTTTTTTAGAATTATTATCATGTCTTAAGGTTTTAAAACCCCTTACCACACACTTCAGCATGTCCAGAAGTCTAACTTTTTGTGCTATGGTTAGCATCTTTCTCTGCCTTTTGGGTGCCTTTAACCACAGGTGCTTTTATCAGTGCAGAACAATTTGTAAACTTTGCAGGTTTTGTCGGGGAGAAAACTTGCAAACATACAGCACTTCAGTCACACTGTCAGTGATCAAACATTTATGTAAATTTGGTAAAGCTGAACACATTCTGTACAGTACAGGAGACACAGCACAGAGGAGATTGATTGATAATGGTCTACAGTCCCTTAGCCAATCAGGATGCAGAACACAATGTGCATTCATACACTGTAAAAAAGCATGCAAAATTGCACACAAAAAATTATGCAAAACAGTGATGCCGCGAAAGGTGAATTGCATTATATTGAGGGACAACTGTACAGTATTTGTTGAATGGCTCTCTGTAATAGTTATCCAATGACAATGGTCAGAAACCACTCTGTCACATTAACGAAAAGGCGAATAGATATCTTACTTAAATTAAGCTTGATTTATTTTAAGAACAAAATGTAAATGAAAGGCATGACATCTATCCTCTACTCATATGGGTGCTCCCTTTTCAGTTTTTCTACTCACACCAATCAATTTTTAGGCAGATATGCAAGTGAAACAGTCACACCGTACAGCCCTGAAATGCAGTACGTTTTCCTTATTTTTGTCATCACTATTATAGCTTATTATTCTTCTAAGCATGTGGTTCTAACATGATTTTGTATCCAATTATCAGTTATCAGTCGACCAAAGATTGTTACAAAGCTCAAATCCAGACAGTGATGATGTAACAACCGCTAAAACTAATACCAGACTGATCTAAAAAAAACATTACATACTTCAAAACCTAACATGAAAACACAAATGTTCATAAGTCTTTGGTTTCAAAGCAAACGTGGTGGCATGTTTACACATAATATAATATTTATTAAAATTAAAGGGGTATATTAAAACACTCAGGGTTACAGTAGTGTCCTTTAAACTGTGAAGTCCTGTGGTTGGAGGGATGAATTTGAGATGGGACGGACTATGATTTATCATTTTATGCAAGTTGAAAATAACAAAAATTCTGGATACATTTTTCAAAACTGAAATGACATTTGATATTATCGAGTGAAGTACCAAAAAAAAGGCATCCCGGGGTCATTGGATACAAATGAGAAAAGTAACCATCCCTAATTTTATGCTCGCCCCCCCCAAAAAAAAACTGGCATAGAAAAAAAATCCTATAAAAGGAAACAGAAGATAATGCAGTCTTCTACTCACCTTCATGTGACCGCACAGTCTCGAACACAGACAACAGGTATGTGGAAAGACTTTTGGTGAGGCTGCTGCGTAGTCTTGCATCATGCCCTCCGTTGGCAAACCCTTGGATTTGGTCACATTTGCCAGGGGTTGCTTGTCAGTGGGCAGCACGGAGGGAGACGAAGGAAGGAAGGGTACAGATAACAGGGGAAGTATTGGTTTAATCAGGGCTGGGTGTGGTGTGCCGGGGAAAAGCGCAGGACGTCTGCGAGTGATGCTGGGTATTTGAGAAGCAAGAGAAACTGGTGGAACCGTTGGTTTAGCAGCAGCTGAACTCGACATCACCAATGTTTGGCCCACTAGTTTCTGCAGACTCGCTGGGTCAGTCATTGGTTGGGTCTTCTGCTGTGGCTGCACCGCCTGCTTCTGTACTTGTTTCTGTACGTCCTGCTTTTGTGCCGCCTGTGCACTTGTTGATCCTTGGGTCTTAGTCTTATTCTTGAGTAGGGTGTCGAGGATCACAATGCCAGTTCGGGTGGGATGGATGCTATGATGCATGCGGTCCATATTTGGTCCTTTCACAGGAATTGGTTTGGTGGTTTCAGGATTCTTAACCCTGATGTCTGTGTCAGTCTTTGGTAGATTGAAAGAGCTGAGTATTGAAGACTCATTCGGTACTTTTTTTAATCCTGTTGTTCGATCGTGGCTTGGAGGAGTCCCAGAGCTCAGAACTGAACTGTACGTGGAGCCGAGACCAGGAAAAGAACTTCCTTTGTCTTGGGAAGGAACCAATCCACTGCTCTTCACTGCTGGTGGTGTGCTTTTCAGTGGTTCTCGACTGCTATCGTTATTAGTGTCAATCTTCAAAATACCCTCATTTCCACCACTGGCCCTACCACCACTTGTTCTTCCAATCTCATCTGCAACCACTCCAGTATATTTACCAACATGTCCATAATCAATCACTTTACTTGGCTGGAGGACAGCAGCAGATATTTCCTCTGGACGCATTTTTGCTGACCCACAAGCACTCAAACTATCCATTCCACTTCTGGAGGGTAGGTGTTCAGGATACAGTTTTGACTTAGGACCACTAACACTGTCCACTGTACCTCTGAGACTTGAAAGTGGAGGAGGTTCAGGGTATGTTTTTGTCCTAGAACCACTCAAACTGTCCATTCCACTCCGGGGTGGGAGTGGTGGAGGCTCAGGGTATCCTTTTGTCCTGGAAGTATTCAAACTGTCCATTCTACTCCTGGATGGTGGAAGTGGTGGAGGCTCAGGATATCCTTTGGGCTTAGAACTACTCAAATTGTCCATTCCACTTCTGGAAGATGGAGTTTCAGAGTATGCTGCTGAAGAAGCTGCATTTGCTGCCCTCTCCGCCTTCTGAATGCGAATCTGCCGTAAGATAAGTGGAAGGTTGGCAGGCGTGACCTGATCTTCAGGGTATGCAATGAGATCCTCCAAATCATCTTTTTCAAGCCCAAAGTGCAGGAGGATGTTGGTAGCTGATTCCGAGGTATATGTGCGTCGACTGGTCTCTGGAGGGGCAGGAGTGTCTGGTGAGTAGTCATAATCTCCCAGTCCTGGAATTGATGAACCACGATCCCTTTCACTGGTGTTGTCAAGTCTAGAGTCACTGCTACTTAAGTAGCTAGCTGAGGAACGCATAGATGAAAATGGGTCTGTAGTGGGCCTCTTGCTGTAGTTTGACAGCCAGTCTAGGGAGCTGCTACCTTTGTCAACACACACATTTCTGGCAGGGGTTGAATCCATGTGATAGGAACTCATTCCTACACCTGAGTGATGCAACTCGTCATGTTGATGGCTGGATAAAGCACTCCCATGACCAGTATTTTGAGTCATTGGATTTCCAACATTTTCTCTAACTCTGCTCATGTGCATGTCCATGGACCTCTCCATGCCATTGTCCATTGACCCCCAACTCTGTTCAGGCCTGTAGTTCATTGATTGTGAATGCAAGGGCATGGAGGACATTCCACCAAAACTGGCAGGAGTTCCAGATGATACTCCTACTGAGCTGAAGTTAGTACCAGGTCCCATTTGAGGCGGTGCCAATTGGGGGCCCCTCTCTGTCTGCATACTAGGTGGTCCATACTGCCCCTGGGTGGACCTTTGGCTCCCAGCAGCAAAGGGATTATACATGGGATGGGACATGGTGTTTGCTATCTTCAGAAGGTTGAGTAGACTGATGGCTGCCGCAGTGGGTGAAGGCGGCGTAGCAGCTACGTAAGGAGCAGCTACGTTGGCTCTGCCACCAACAGCAAAAGAGTTTATTTGAGTCAGTGCAAGCTGGGCTTTGAGCTGAGCCAACTGTAAGGAGGCAGCCGGTTGGCCAATCAGGAGTGTGCTCCCAGGGAGCCCTCCAATCTGGGGGCTCCTTAGGTGCAACGCAAAGCTGGAAAAATTAAGAAAGAGAAGAGGGAGTTATCAGTGGAGTTGGATGACAACATTCTGAAAAGGAAAAATTCCTCTTCTGGAAGGTCTTCATCTTGACGATTCCCATCTGGTGGTCCTGAATACGCACTCATTCACCTTAAAGTGAGAAGGAAAAAAAGTGGCAAAAGCAATAATCATAGATGATCATAGAGAAAACAAGGCCACTGCTACTAACGAGACATTGAGAACGGACACTAATTTATTTCCTTTTCCAAGCTCATGTCTGACAAACAGTTAAAGTGGCAGGAGACAGACAAAGCACATTTGACAGATTTCTAGTTTTACATTCACATTTTAAAATATCAGAAAGCCTCAGTTTAATTTTTAGATAAACCTGAGCAATGGCCTATATGCTAGGAAAAAGTGATTCTCTACATCAGACAAACTACCTGACTGCAGGAGAATCTGAATACTTAGAAAGTTTCAGAAGAAAAGATTTAGAGAACAAAAAGTAAGGTGTTGGGGCTTAGGCAGGACCAGACTGTCTCCAGACTGGGTTTCAAAGTATGTCCTTAAAAGGAAGCCTTTTAAGAACAGTACTGTTTCTCATTTTGATGTTTGATTGGTAATCTTATATAGTTAGAATATATTGTGAATGTTTTATATGCTCTAAATTAAACTTGTGTCTAACTGCATATTTTTCTGTCCAGTTGCGGAATACCTTCTATTGCACTTGGTAGTAAAATATAAGGAATTATGTAGATTCACTAGTGATTGGTGTTTGAGACACAGTTTTATTTCAAAATACCTGATATCTGGAATATTCATATTCAATACTCAGAGAAAGATAATCACAAAAAAAATCATAGAAGGATGGTAAAAACCTAACACTTGTGTGGGATTTAAATCACAAACATTTGCCTTTGGACTTTAACCTTCACCACAAAAAAAATACAAAATAAAAAAAGGAATAATACAATTTGAGTTTTCATTGAGAAAACTATCAGATCATTTTGGTGATGAAGCCAAAGACACCCACAGTTCAACTTCAAAACTTCAATTCTTTCAAAACCAAAAATATACACCGAGAGTAGTAAATGAAGCACAAAGTTACCAAGGTTATTATTATAGTTTATGAAACACTAACGGAAACCCACTAGCACCACATTTCAACTTAAGGATGCAAGCAATTCATCGACTATATTATACACACATTACCTAGACTTTTTTCCATTAATTGTCAGTTAATTGCCCTTTTCCACTGAGGCGTTTGTGGTGTCGACACTATGAGGCACTGCTGCCTAAACTAGGCTTCATCGCTGTTGTTGAATAGTGGGGGGAGTTGTCCACATGTCCACACCGGTCCAAAGGCTGCTGGCTTGTCCGCACTATGATGCCGAAGCCGGAATAGACATGGAAGCGGATCCTGGCATTGATGAGTTAGAATGGCTTAAGGGACAAGGCAGAGTACAGCATTTCCACTGATACAGGTTTGAATTCTTGACACCAAACCAAACATTTCATCCAAAAGAAATCATCACCGTCACATTAGACTTATTATAAATATGTATAAATATAGAATATATAATAGTCCAGGACAAATGTCCCAAATCCTCAAATGAAAGTTTGTGAAGCTTCAGGAGGGAAAAGATAAATGAGCGTAAGGTTTCCCTTTCACTTATGTTGGGGGAGGGGGGGCACAAACCGCACCATCCAGTGCCACCATAGTATTAATATTATAGTATTGTGCACAGCTACCAACCAAAATGCACACGCCTGCACCCACCCCCACCAAAAACCAAAATTAGGCCAAAATGCGTGAGTGCAGCCAAGGCCCCTCCCACACACACCCACCTTACTATCAACCGAAAGGCAGGCACATACACTTTCCGGCCAAATTGCTGGGAGGGGGAGAAGAATCTCGCTCCATCATGTCAGAAAAAAGTAAGAAATGCACATATCTTCTCACTCGTCCCTCCTCAGATCCTCTGCAGAATTTATTTTGTTCTACTTCATAAATGTTGCTGCGTGACCTGTATCTGATGGTTCAACAAGTCAATCATGGAATATCACATGCTTTTTTTCATGAAGTATATAAATATTTAGTTTTTGTTATTATAAGAGGCATGAGGTGTCGAGAAACATTTTCCCATCGGTGTATGTGATCGTCCTGGTTAGAGCTGCACAATATATCGTTTGAGCATTAACATCGCAATGTATGTGCACAACAGTCACATTGTAGGTCCTGCAATGTCAGAGGCAAATGTTCTCATCTAATTTCCACCTGGCGACCTGACACACACTGCGCACAGTGATCCACCAATCACAAACACTCTTAATCAGCGTGCTGAAGAAAACCACGCCCCTGCAAATGGAGTGAGTGGCTGGTAACAAAATTGAAAAATGCGCAACAAACAAGAATAAATCAAAAACAAAGATCAAAGTTGCTGGAGAAAATGTGGGGAAATAGATGTTGACCATTCACACATTTCCTGGAAATGTCCAAACATTTCTGAATTTTGAAAAAAATATTTGTAATATTCTCTGTAAAGTCCTGGGGTATGGGATACCATTGAAACCTGATTTTTACTATTTGTGTAACTTTGTTGATGGCATTATACATGAAAGTGATAAACATTTACTGAAGATAATGTTAATAGCCGCCAAAAAATGTATAACTAGGAAATGGCAAACTGTTCCATCAAAGGAACAATGGACATCAACAATTGAAGAAATATTTATAATAGGAAAACTAACCTACTGATTGAGATTACAAGAACCACAAATGGACAAAAATGGGGTTGACACCCCTAAGGCATCCCCCGCCAAAGTTCATGACCCCCAAAAGGCACACCTGCGACCTCTGAGGGTTATGTGTGTGCAATATAAAAGAAATCCATCAAGCGGTTGCAGAGATATGGCCCAGAAACAAACATCTGCACGTACGGACAACCGGACGGACGGACGGACGTGGCGATACCATAACCCCCACCCACACTATTTTGGGCTGGGGATAAAAAGCAGCCAAAATGCAGACTCAAGGCTCCACATCTGATTATTATGTAATTTCTCAGACATCCTTGTGGGATAATTAAAGGGCCTATGGCATGAAATTCTCACTTACTGAGGTTTTTTAACCTTAAAATGGGTTCCCCTGACCTACTTAAGTCACCCCAGGGGCTTAAAATTCCAAATAGTGAAAGTCACCCTATTCTCTCCCTTTGTCCCATCTGTCAAAATGGCTGCCCAAAGCGGTCCGTTTGACAGACTTTCCTGTCTTGACGTCAAGAGAGGACAGTCCCCGCGTGCAGGAAAAATACAAAGGTGCGCGCCCTCACGACGCGCCGTCGCTTCTGAGCTCGCGACGGCGGATATGATGTCACGTTTTGGTCATGTGACGGCACGCGATGCTCGTGCGTGTTGACTGTAAATCCACCTTAACAGTGCCAATGCAGTCCATGCCATGTCCCCTCCTGCAGAAGTGGTAAAACTTTATGGTCATTTATCTTTTCTCTACTTCCTGAAGCCTCGAACGTTTTCATTTGAGAAGCAGGACGTTTATCCTGGCCTAACTATATATTATATATGATTAGCAAGTCTAATGTAAAAGTGATCATTGTTTTTATTATATGTTCGATGTGGCAGCAGCACCACGGCAAAACTCGGTTTCCAAGTTACGCCAGCAGATCTGTGTTACTTTGCATTTTGTGTCTTTTTGCTCAACATCATCTTTGTGGAACCCAAAATATTTCCAAACAGATGTCAAATTTTCTTTTTGGAACAAGTACAACGGGATCAACTCACCTAACATTACTTGGTTTACGTCTATCTGCCACTTGTGCATTTACATCAGCCATTTCCTCATTGACTGTTTCCCTTTTGTTCAGACTGGATGGGTTGAGTCACATGACTACACAGTCTTAAAGGGGAATGAACATAGCGTACCACCACACACAGTCAAAATAGACAAAAAAGACTTATTTTCTATTTTATTAAAATACAGAATTTACTGACATGGGCAAAGTGACGTTGGTTATCGTTGTAAATGTCGGTAATTGTACATTTTTGGTTTATTGCCCAGGCCTAATTTTAAGTGCCAAAAAATGTTTGCAACTCATGCAGTACAAACAAAAACAAAAGGAGGACTTTCTCCACCATATCATAGAACTGTTAAAAAGGTTCTATGGTATCTTTCAATTAGACATTTTTTTTAGACTTGTGCAGCAATGAAGGATTTCCTCTTACAGTCAGTTCTGTAATGTAGAGAGGTGAGTCATACATTGCAGCTGCGTCTCTGGTCAGTGGGTGAAGAGGTGAAGGGTCCCAATTGTTCTTTTGCAGTGTGTATGTCATCTAGAGGCTGGCTGATTATAGGGTCTGACCAGTTAATCAACAGCAGCCAATATGTAGCTGATTTATTAACTTTTTTTTGCTGCAGAGATTCTGTCACTCACTGCTCCTGTACATGTGTGCAGCCT